>CAUYON010120077.1:0-26978 GCA_963573935.1 Arctocebus calabarensis
ATCATACTGTTACAGATAGCCTTCATGGCTGATGCTTTTACCTTTTAAGAACTGGCTGAAGTCTTTAGGTCAGGGGTGGGGAATATTTTTATGTTGGAAGGCTGCATTAATTTAGCTGTAATCAAATAAGGCCACATTCAAGAAACTTCAATTAGATATACTTAAAAATGTACATTATATTGTAAAAAGTCTGACTATTATGTACTTAATAATTTGAGAAAAAGAAAACTATTTGTTTTAAAGTTAACTAACCTTTTGATGACTTTTTTGTGTGTCTGCCTTTTTCTGGAAAGCATTTGAATATTTGGTGCAAAATGGAGGTCTGTAGTTTCCATTGATCCTCTGGATGGGTATTAGCAATTTGTGACCTTAAGGGTGTCTTGATTTGGGTTAGGCAGGAGAATGTAGATTTGCACCAATAAGTGGCTGAAAAGCAAGAAAGCATTTCTCAGGCACGTTGCCAAATGTGTGGGCATTCTGCATTTTCTGGTATTTCATCTGGATCTTTCTTCACATCAGACAGTGACTTTAAAATGTCATCTACTGAGAGCTCAATTCCATCTGTAGTTCTTTAGGGGCTTTGGTTATATTAACTAGATGAGGCTGAAATGCTAATAATTTGAGTGTGATATTGTGATTCTTGAAGTCAGTGAACCTTTCATTGCTTTCTCCAATTAAAAGGCCTGTAACAGCTGCATATTGTTCAAACGATTCACAAATGTCATCCTACTCATCACTGCCCTTTGTTAACTGGGGAAAATGTTCATCCAAAATTTCTTTTTGAAGAAGTATTTCGAAAAAAGATAGCTTTGTTCAAAATGCTTGGATTTTTTTGCCACACATCATATGTAGACTTCATTTTACCTTGCAAGGAAATATTCAAGTCATTTGATTTGACATGGTAACACATAGAAATGCAGTATTCCTATAGAAATCTTTCAATAACTCGTATTGCTGATATTGTTCTTCATAAAATTTATCTGTTCTTACAGAAATAAAATTTTGGCTTACACCTGTCCCTGAGATAGCCAGTGCACTTTAGAATGATACAGCAAGTCTGACTGCATATCTCCTCTTTTAACTTTAGCATGTTGTGAAAATGATGATTAGTTGAATTTGCATGGATATAGTTAATGGTATTTATAACTTATTACAGAGTGTCACCTAAAGTAGTAGCTTTAGCACTGAGATTTTGATGATGCAGGAAAGAAGAAATGAGAATATCTAGCTATGTTAATATTTTTTTAATCTGTGCAATAAACCCTTCATATTTTCCTGTCCTGGAAGGTGCACTGTCTGTACATACACTCACTAAATTTATAAAATTCAGTCCAGGTTCCTGACATTTATCTTGGAAATTGATTAAGATATCTATTCCCTGTGTTCTGTCTAAAGTGAGTAATTCTTTGTAGCAAAGAAAATCTTTATGACCCAAATGAAGTAGAAAACCTGTACCAAGTCAGTAGTATCAGTAGATTCACCCAAAGCAATAGAATAATATGCATTTTTATTTTGAAATATTGCACAGAGTTGTTCTGTAAGTTGAAAGCTAATTCATGCTGCCAAACATGGTTCTCCTTGAAAGAGGCAGTTGTTTGGACTTTGAAATGTTATCAAGATCTGAGCATCCTACAACTTTGGCAATGCATTCTTTCTCAATTTCTACATCACTGAACGGCTACCCTCTTTCCTCCCTGAGCATATAAGCTACTTTATGAATTGCTTCCGTGGCATTATTTCCAGGTCTAAATGCTGCTTCAAAGAATTATCTTTGCTTTTGCTTTTCATATTTTAATTTCAATACAACCTTTTGCATGTCTCCATCTAATTTAAAATATTTATAATCCTTATTAGAGTTAAAATGCTGATGAGTATTAAATTAGCTTAATATTGATATTGTAGTATCATGAGGCAAGCAAATCATTTTATTGTTAGTGGAAATAAGATAGTATTAGAATTTACGGTCCTCATTTAAAAAAAAAATCTGCTTTCTTCCTTCAATATTCTCCTAATTTTTGATACGATGGGCTGTTAAACGGAATTAAAAAATGCCATTGAGCTGTGTACCATTCATAAATTCCCCCTCAAAAAGAAAAACACATCTTTGTCAAAAGCTGATAGGAGACTGTTGTACTCGACCCCCATAAACTCGCACCAAACAGCCTCGTGTGGTAGTGGTACCAGACAGGCGGGGGAAGTTTGAACTAAATCATGAGCATAGCAGCCGTCAATTTAGCCCTTATAGCTTACTAATGTTCTAATTGTGCCGACAATCTGGGACGATTATTCTTTGGTATTTTAAACACATTCATCTTAAAAATAAAAATATAAAAGATAACAAAAAGTGTTAATAAAAAAAAGGATTTGGTCTGTAAAATTTGGATTCAGTCAAAAGGCTGTACTTTAGGACCTGGAAGGCCACATCTGGCCTCCTCACCACTGCTTTAGCAGAAGGTGAGGCAGGACGCTAGCTGGTAAGCTGTGTAGTTAGAATCTAACCCTCACTGCCACCTTGACATGATAGAGTATCGGTCCCCTTTAAGGGTAATTTTCTTGACAGCTTCAAGTCATGATTTTCATTTATTTTGTGTAAGACTAGAGGAAAGAGCTTCTACAGTTTAAAACAGTTGTTTAATGAGTAAAGTTGACATCAGTGCTTAGAATAATATTGCTACCTTGTCAGCAAATTGAACCAACCATTATCAATGCCCCAGTTAAGTTACACATCCACGTATTATGCATGGGAAGCCATTTATTTTTTATTACTGAAAAGTATAGTATTTGATTGCAGTTGAAGTCAGCCATTCTGTAGCTATAAACAGCCTGAAGCTAGGCTGCTGTATTCTTTACAAGTGTTTGTTTTAAAGCAGAATAGGTAAACATGTGGGTTTTAAGGTTGGGTAAATAAACAGTTTTGACAGTAAAATCAAAATCTTGAGAACTAGCCAAGCATAATCATGTTTAAGCATCTCTTATTCCAAATGAAAACAGTCTAATGGAATACATGGCACATTTTCTGGTTGTTTTGGATGTATGTTCCATTTTAGGGTGAATGTTCTTTCATAAGTGCCTGGTTTTCTTCGTCCACTGCAAAGTATTGCTGAATCTTGGTCTTGCCATGGTGGGGAAGGATGGCTCGACAAAATTAGCCATATATATATATACACACACACATACACACATATATGTGTATATATATATATATATATAAATCTTTGTGACTTTTTATGAGATTGGGAGGAAAAGGTTAAATTCTTAGTATATTGTATTGAAGCTAAGAGTAATGTATTCTTATTTACCAAATTTACTTTGACATGTTTACACTATTCCCACATTTTTCACTAAAATAGTGTCTACCTTTGTAAGGTAACCTGGTTAATTTTATCTTGTAGATAATAAAACTGAGACTCAATGAAAGACTGAGACTTCCTCAGGGCTACACAGCTAATCAGCGTTATTAGGACTGCACCTATCGGGTCCTTCTGATGGCCAGTGCAGAATAGTTCTTATTTGCCTTAGACCATGCTGATGGCACTTTCCTTTCTCTCTTTTTCTCCATTTTCCCTTCCTTTTTTCCTTCACTGCCTTAGCACTGAGAGCCCAGGCATCTAGAATTTTTACTTACTGCAACTTCTCATATATCTGCCTTAACTGGAGGACTATTATACTCTCTCATGCCACAATAGCCCCATAGCCTCTTGCTTCTGAGCTCAGCACACCTGGGCCCAGGGAAGGTCATGAAAGGCACAGATTTGCTCTTAGAGTCCCGTGATGTTGAGGAGATGCTGGATGTGGGAAGGGACTTGGAATGAGCACCTAAGATAGCACATTGTGTGATCCAAGTGAGAGGATGCAGTGGAGACATTAGTAGTCAGTTATAAAAGGTGGATATACTAGTTTACTATTGAAATTGTACATGAACTTTGTGTCCACTCTGTATGATCATTAAACAGTTACATTCAGTCAAAAATCACCGGTTCTGTCAACTGAAGTTGCTGTTCATATGAACAGAACATAACATCTCCTTTATCTGCCATCTCTTTTTACATAAAAGCAGAATAACAGACTGACCTGCTTAATTCTACTAGCTCTATTATTTTTGAAATCTTTGATCTATTTTCTAACTGAATACCTGTACTTTCTCTTTTTAGCCTGACAGGGATAGGTTATAGGTCTCCATTTTTTTGTTTTTGGAAGAACAACTTTGACATATAGTCCATAGGTCACTTAACAACAGAGATGCTTTCTAAGAAATATATTGTTAGGGCTGGGCGCAGTGCCTCACTCTTGTAGTCCTAGCACTCTGGGAGGCCAAGGCGGTGGATTGCCTGAACTCAGGAGTTGGAGTCCAGCCTGAGCAAGCCCAAGACCCTGTCTCTAAAAAAAAATACCTGGGCATTGGGGCAGGCACCTGTAGTCCCAACTACTCGGGAGGCTGAGGCAAGAGGATCACTTGAGCCTAAGAGTTTAAGGTTGTAGTGAGCTATGATGCTATAGCACTCAACCCCAGGGTGACTGCTCTGTCTCAACAACAACAACAACAAAAAAGAGAAATGAATTGTTAGGTAATTTCATCATTGTGTGAACATCATAGAATGTACTTACGCAAAGCTAGATGGTATAGGCTATTATTTTTGAAATACTGACCTATACAGCATGTGACTGTACTGAATGTGGATGCAGTTGTAACACTGTATCTAAACATAGAAAAGGTGTTTATGTATCTAAACATAGAAAAGGTACAGTAAAAACGTGGTGTTATAATTTTATGGAACTGCCATCTTACATAGTCTGTCATTAGTTGAAATGCCCTCATGTACAACTGAAATGTCCTTAGGTAGTGCATGATTATACTCGAAATCTTCTTACCTGTGGTGAGTTTCAGGGTCTTGCTGAGAATTCTCAACTCAAGAGAATGGGATGTTTCAGTGGCCTTACCAGGAATCCCAAAAGCCAGGAGGAAGAGCTGGTGGTTTGGCTATTATTGAAGTAGAGCTGTAGGATGGCCATGATCACATAGTCAACTGTTAACCAGTAACTAGTCATCAGATTTATTCAGTCTTGGTAAAGTTCCCCGCACCCTCCCCTGCACCCCTTCCCTCCTTCTAATCTAGCTTCTCTTTAGAACCCACACATAATACCATAAATAAAATTCCTGTCATTTTCTTGGCTTAACTACAAATTTATTAGGCACACAGGAGCAGATTAAAATAAAGCCAGACTTCATCATTTTAGCCAGATTTCCCTTCAAGAACATCACTAGTCTCAAGCTCTTCATCTCTTAATCATTGGAAATAGGGTCGTGAAAAAATGAAAGATGAGATGGCTGAGGCACTTGCCATTGTTCTGACTCCATTATGCCCTTGAGACCTGCCTCGTTGTATAGTCTTTGACAATCAGTTATTACTCTGGAAAGTGATTATTAAACAGTTTGTGGAATTATGGATTTTTATGCATGACTATTCTGTTACTCTTTAGGGTTAAGTGAAAAGGCTTATTAAATATCCATTTACAATGGAATCTTTGAAAATGCTAAATGGAATGCATAATTCATATTGGCTGTCACTAGTATAAAGCCAAATCACTTTAACTAAATATCAAGTTACAAGGAAACAGGGAGTAAGTGGCAGTCCTAGTAGAACTAGTTCAGAGTAGCTGATGGGTCCTGATAATTGGAAAATCAAAAGTAATACTGGCTTAGACAAGATGGTAGTTTATTTCTCTCTTATAAAAAAAAGTCATGTATAAAGGTAATGTAGTACTGAGATGTTGTTTCACAGGGCCAAGGACCCAGAATCCTGCCATTTGCTTGCTCCACTGACTGGTCCTCATTCTCAAGGTCATTCCAAGGTCCAATATAGTCATACTAGTTTTCACATCTGAATTCCAGCCAGCGGGAACATGTTAAACAAGAAAAGCATGTACACGTACCTGAAGTTGCCCACCACTGCTGCTTGTATTTAATTAGCCAGAATTTAGCCACATCACCACATGTAGTTACAAAAGAGGATGGAAACTGAAATCACTGTCCTGGGCAGCCACATGCCAAGTTCATTACTGGACTCTGTTGGTCTCTGCTCTGTGGTTTCTATGGGTCTATACCTTCTGTAGAGACTGCTGTAGCTCAGAATTATTCACTCTCCCATCAAATATTTATTGAGTACCTACAATCGTTACCATTTAGTAGGCACTGAGAATTGAAAGATTTTGTATGTGACATAATTTTTAGCTTTAAGGAGTTAGGACAGTTAGGACATAACAAATAAGGGAGTCAGCAGACAATAGAAAATGGTGGAGAAAGCCCTGGGGTTTAGAGTCAGATGACCTAGGTTGGGATCTGTGGTTTGCAATTTATTTGTTCCTTAAATTGTGGATGCCTCAGTTTTCTCATCTGTTCAATAGCATTAATAATATTTAATCTTATAATACTATAAGAAAAAAATGCTCTTAAATAAGACAATGCATGTTAAACATGCTACATTTTCAAAAGGTTCTTGGTACATACTGCTACACATCCCAGTGAAGTCAGCCGACTGCGCTTCCACCAGTTGTAAGTACCAGCCTGTTTCCCTACATCCTCACCAAGTTTTGTGCATTATTGTGCTTTTGAATTTCTACTAATTACAGAGACTAATGTCTTTCCAATACATTTGAGTTGTGAAAACTTTTCTTCAAATGGAGATGTTAAGTGAAAGTTTAATATCCCAAACATTAAAATACATGTATTTTATTATTCTTCATTACATTATTCCCCCCACCCCCCAGTGGTAAAACAGAATTTATTTACAGAAAAGAATACAGAAAACACTAAAGCTCCTGGTAGAGGGAGAGAATTCAAGTGGGGAGAGAGAAGCTCTCTCCGTTTCTCTCCCAGTCTTTCCCCGTCTCCTCCTTTAGGCCTTGAGTCTCAGGGTATATATAGGTGTATGGGTTCCTTGGCCAGGAAACGAATGAATACAGTTCCTTCCGCCGGGGACAAGGTGAATGAATGTATCAATGAATGGATACAGTCCATTCATTGAAATGAGGCCTAGGAAATTCACAAGAAATTGACCTAGGCATAGGAAATGGGGGTTCCACATTTAGTGCTAAGTGTAAAGTGAAGGAGACACCAAGGCACAGGTGTCTCCTCAGCAGTTGTCCAGCCTTTTGGGTATTGGAGCCCCTGGTGGGGATTGGGGGTCTCCTTGCCTGTCATCCAGCCCGCTGACTCTTCAGCTGCCTGCTGCAGCACCGACACAGCCAAGGAGGAGGCGGCAGGTTGCCAGCTCCTCTGAGCTGGCTAGGGCGCCAAATGTCCTGCATCAATTCTCCCTCTCTGAGTAGAAACCCTAACTGCTGTTAGGGAGAAGGGGCAAAGACTTGATCTAACTGCTTCCTGCTGAATCGGGCGATGATAGAATGTGTTCTAGATTTATGTGAGACAGTGTTCTTATTTTTTTGTTTGTTTTGTTTTTGTTTTTCTGAATGAGACTGTCTCATTCAGTGTCCCTGGGTAGAGTGCTATGGTGTCATAGCTCAGAGCAACCTCAAATTCTCAAGCGATCCTCTTATCTCTGGTATACAGGCATCTGCCACAAGAGGCAGTGTTCTTTTATTTGTGCACTGAATATTTATTAGTTCTCCACCATACAAATTATCTAATACTTATAAAGTATTTAATACAGTACCTGGCACATAGTAAGCACTTTGCTCTGAGGATGATAATGATGTTCCAGGCATTAAAGTGGGCAGGCTCAGTGATGAGCAAGGTGGCTGTGGTTCTTGTTTATATGTGGCTTTGGTCTAGCTGGGAGAAGAGTGTAGGTTGGTTGATGCTGTCTTCTTATAATCTGGTATTTTGGCTTTCCTCAGATGCTTTCTTCACATGTCGGAAAAATGCCCTATTGGCGAAGAGCTCGTCCCCCCAGGTAGAGGGCAACTTTGCCATGGCTCCTCGGGGCCCTGACCAGGAGGAATGTGAGGGCCTGCTGCAGCAGTGGCGAGAAGAAGGGTCGAGCCAGGTGCTCTCAACTGCAAGTGAAGGTCCTCTTGCAGATAAGGGACTAGCGCAGAGCAGCTTGGCACTCCTGATGGATAATTCCGGAGAACAGGACACTGCTTCAGAGGAAAAGTGGTCCAGCAGGCAGCTGAGTGACCTGCGGGCAGCAGAGAACCCGGAGGAGACTTACCCTGAGATTGTAGGAGAGGAGCCACTGCCAGAGGTTGAGGGCCCCATGTGGGCAGCTATCCCCATGCAGACTGCCCCCCAGTATGCAGATTGTGCTGTCCTCCCAATGGGTGCCCTGGCTGCAGAGCAATGGGAAGAGGACCCTGCAGTGGTAGCCTGGAGCATAGCACCTGAGCCTATGCCCCAAGAAGAGGCTCCCATCTGGCCCTTTGAGGGCCTGGGGCAGTTGCAACCTCCCCCAATGGAAATACCCTATCATGGTGAGTCTGACAATTGGCTGAATGAGCCAGGGCATCATGTTGTCTTGGGGGTAGGCAGAGCCACTGCTAAAGAGAAGGTTCTCTGGTGGGGAGCTCTGCCACTGCATTCTGCTTTTTCTGAAAATATTATAGATCATTTCATCCAGCCCCACGTTCTGACAGATGAGACAATCAAAGTGCAGAGAGGTAGCAGGACATGCCTAATTTATAACACAGCTAGGCAGTGAAGAACTAACGCAGACCCTCGTTCTGATTCTCCATGTTGTCATTTATTTGAAAGTGACCCAAGGATTTTCTAGGGGTAGGATTTCTCAGGGTCTTCGCTCTGCCTCAACTAGGATAACTCATTTTATTTGTGTTACATACTGGGAATCCATTAATATTTGATGAAAGAATAATGTGGCTCAAATAGGTTTTAAGTCTGCTATTCTGTAGGGAAGATGGGGGATACAACGTGGTCTCTGGTCCCAAAGACTTTTAGGTTTAGGGGTCAGAAAACACTGAAATTACTCTGGAAATGTCTTTAGGGCGGTGCCTATGGCTGAGTGAGTAGGGCACTGGCCCCATATACTGAGGGTGGTGGGTTTGAACCTGTCCCCAGCCAAACTGGAACAAAAAATAGCCAGGCGTTGTGGGCACCTGTAGTCCCAGCTACTTGGGAGGATGAGGCCAGAGAATCGCCTAAGCACAATAGCTAGAGGTTGCTGTGAGCTGTGACAGTATAGCACTCTACTGAGGGCGACAAAGTAAGACTGTCTCAAAAAAAAAAAAGGAAAAGAAGAAATGTCTTTAACCTCAGGTGACTATTAAGCATACCCATCTGAGTGATTCTCTGGAGAGCCATGGATTTATCAAAAGCGAGAGATTGTCAGCCTATAAATATTTATGGAGCATCTATGGGGTGTTAGGTACTGGTTGTGAATAGGTGAATAGGCCAAGATTGTCTCTGGCTTTGTACCATCTCGTCCAAAAACTGTCCTTAGAATGCTGTTTAAATAACCAGAGAGAGATGGGTGACAGGGAAGATGAAAAAAGGAACTTAGGTATAATATCAGGAGTGGCAATAGTGATACCTCTGGGTAAGACATGCTTGTCATGGAACTCTTCTCCAACCCCCTTTGCAGAAATCTTGTGGCGAGAATGGGAGGATTTCTCCACCACCCAGCCAGATGCTCAGGGCCTGGAGGCAGGGGATGGTCCTCAGTTCCAGTTTACTCTGATGTCCTATAATATCCTGGCTCAGGACCTGATGCAGCAGAGCTCAGAGCTCTATCTGCATTGCCATCCAGACATCCTCAATTGGAACTATCGCTTCGCAAACCTCATGCAGGAATTCCAGCACTGGGATCCCGATGTGAGTGAAGAGGGGGAAGTGCCATCTTGCATTGCTACTAGATCTAAGCTGTTGCCCAGCGCTCTTAGAAGATGAATTCAACCCCATAGTTGAGAAGCTTCAAATCACTGGAATCCTGCCTAGGCTGGAGCTTGCCTGCCTGGAGTCAGAGTTTTTGGCAGATGCTGAAAAGTGCATTTTCCAGCCCCTTTATGCAGGGAGGGAGACTGAGGGATTCAAGGAGCAGGAAAATCCAGCACACATGTCTGGTCTTCTCAGCTTACGTCTGGGCCTGTTCTTGCTATTGTTAGCAGTCTGAGAAGAGTCAGCTCTGTGGGAAGTTTCAGGGTGACCCTACCTGAGATCTACAGCAGCTATCCACCTGGTTTTTGTGCTTGCTCCTAGGGGGTAGGAGTCACATTCTAGAACTCCGGAGTCATTGATTTCCTTGTCAATTTCCCAGATCCTGTGTCTCCAGGAAGTCCAGGAAGATCATTACTGGGAGCAGCTAGAGCCCTCTCTGCGCATGATGGGTAATGCAGCTCCCTGGAATCTTTGCCAGCCTTTCTTCCTACAGCCCTGCCTACTCTCTTGAAAACCCCCTCTTTTTTCTTCTGTCTTAGTACACTCTCAGTCTCACCTGTGAGCTAGCACCTTCCATGTGTGGGTGAGAAAGTAAAGTTCTGCAGTTAAAGCAGCTCTGACATATGTTGCCATTTAATTCTTAACGTAACCAATGTGGTGAGACTATAATTACCGCAGTTGAGGAAACTGAGGTTCTGAAAATTTGTGTGACTTTCTTTTTTTTTGAGACTGAGTCTCAAGCTGTTGCCCTTGGTACAGTGCTGTGTCATCACAGCTCACTGCAACCTCAAACTTTTGGGTTTAAACATTCTCTTGCCTCAGCCTCCCAAGTAGCTGGAACTCCAGGCACCTACCAGAATGCCCAGATATATATATTTTTTGAGACAGAGTCTCAAGCTATAGCCCTGTGTAGAGAGCTATGGCATCATAGCTCACAGCAACCTCAAACTCTTGGCCTTAAGTGATTCTCTTGCCTCAGCCTCCCAAGTAGTGGGGACTACAGGTGCCCGCCACAACGCCCGGCGATTTTTTTATTTTTTGGTTGTTGTTGTTGTTTAGCTGGTCAAGGCCAGTTCGAACCTGCCATCCTCAGTGTATGTAGCTGGTGCTATAACCACTGTGCTACAAGTGCTGAGCCTGTGTGACTTTATTAAAATCATAAAGCTACAAAACTAGAAGATAAGGAGATAGGGTTCCAACCTGTCTGACTCCAGATTCCATGTCCTGTTAATTCCTATTGTGTTATTTTGCTGCATGCCCTTCCTTCCCTTCATCTTCTTCTAGCTCAGCGGTTCTTACCTGTGGGTCATGACCCACAGGAACTGTATTAAAGGGTTGCGGCATTACGAAGGTTGAGAACCACTGTTCTAGTCCCTCAGTCATCTGGTTACAACTAGAAGGGAACCAAGGGAAGTGGTAGGGGTGGCTCCCCTTACTGAGTAGCAAGAATAGTGCCTTAGGCGTGCACACCTGGGTTGCTGCTGCTGGTGGAATATATTCAGGCTTTGAGGACTCTGACCCGTCTCCTTGGTGGGATTTTCTTTGCAGGCTTTACCTGTTTCTATAAGAGGAGGACTGGGTATAAAACGGATGGCTGTGCTGTCTGCTACAAGCCCACCAGATTCCGTCTGCTCTGTGCCAGCCCTGTGGAGTACTTCCGACCTGGCTTGGAGCTTCTCAATCGGGACAACGTGGGCTTAGTTTTGCTACTGCAGCCACTAGTCCCAGAAGGCCTGGGGCAAGTCTCAGTGGCCCCCCTGTGTGTAGCAAATACCCATGTCCTTTACAACCCACGCCGGGGTGATGTCAAGCTGGCGCAGATGGCTATTCTCCTGGCAGAAGTGGACAAGGTGGCTAGATTATCAGATGGCAGCCACTGCCCCATCATCTTGTGTGGGGACCTGAATTCTGTCCCTGATTCACCTCTCTACAATTTCATCAGGGACGGAGAGCTCCAGTACCATGGGATGCCAGCCTGGAAGGTGAAGTGGGAGAGGCCACTGTGGGGGTGGGAACAGGGTCTAGGGAGAGATTTAGGTATTGACATCCAGGGCTGCTTCTGTGGCAGGGACCTCACTTACATCTGTTCTGGCTCCCTCTTGCATTTTCTTTTTATATTGAATAGCTTGTGCCCAAGCCTGGGAGCTAGGAACTCTTGAGTACTTTGGCATATTGGAATCCTTTTCATTTTTTTCATTACTTTATTTTTAATTCACAAGTAATACATAAGTACATACTTGTACAATTCAAACATTATAAAGTAAAGCAAAAGCCTCTTTTATTGTCTTCATTCCCTATCCTCTACTCTTAGAGTCAAGTAATGACTGTTCAAAGTTTGGTGGTCATCTTCTAGATTGATAACCCCGTAAATGCATAGAACACAATGTTCCTATGATACTGTAATCAAAATTTATATTTATTAAGCATTTACTGTGGCTCAGGGACTATTTTAAGCACTTTACACATATTAGTTTGTTAATTATAATTTCTATCATTGCTTCCATTGTATAAGAAAACCAAGGTGCAGAGAAGTTAAGTAAATTGCTCTAGGTTATGCAGATAGTTAGTGGTGGAGCCTAGATTTGAAACCAGGTGGTCTGGCCCCAGAGCTTTTGCTTTCAAATACTAGGCTGTAATTGCTTATAACAGCTAGTAGGTAATCACGTGTGTTTTATAAATGTGATATACTATTACATGTTTCATTTGTAGCTGCTTGTTTTGCTCAACAATTTGCATATGAATCTGTCCCATTCCTTCTGACTACTAAATGTTGACAGCTTAGATGTTTTGTAGTTTTATAAGCTTGTGCTGATTTCTTTATCTGTCACTGAATCTTCTTATTCCTCAGTTTTGCCCCTACTGATCCAACTTGTTGCTTAATTTTTGGCAAGGCATAGTAGAGAAAGGACCCCAACTTTGGATTTTTTTTTAATGAGGTTACTCAAGGGCCAACAACGTCATAGTTGCCAAATGCACAGAGAAAGGCATTATCTTGCTCTAAAGCAGCAGTTCTCAACCTGTGGTTTGCAACCCACAGGAATTGTATTAACGGGTTGCGGCATTAGGAAGGTTGAGAACCACTGCTCTAAAGGAGCTATCAAGGAGCTCAGGGGATGGGAAAAAGAATTTACTGTGTGCCTGCCATGTAACAGGCATGGTTGGGCTTAGTGAATGAGACCACTTGCTTTGCAGCCAGTCTTGAGTTCAAATGCCTGCCCTGCCACCTTGGGCAGGTTACTTCACTTTCATAAGTCCTATTTGCCTTATCTGTACATCAGGGATAAAATGTGACCTACTTCAGAGGTGTTTTTGTTTTCTAGGTGGATTAAGTAAAATAATGCCTGTAAAGTATTTTCTGGAACCTAGTTCAAAGGAAACAGTCAACAACTGGTAGTGGTTATTATTAAGATTCTTAATTGTACATGGTATTATTATGCCATTTTACAGTAGAGGTTATTGAACCCATGAGAGTTACCTAACTTGCCTAAAGTCCTACAGCTATTAAATGGCCATTAAAATACCAGGTTTGTTTTATTTTAGGTTAACATATTGAAAATTTACGCCCTTGAAGGGCAGAGGGATTGTGTTTACCACTGCTCTATCCCCAGCACTTAGCTAGTGTCTCTTGGCATTCAAATATTTGTTGTTGTTAAATGAAACAAAGGGGATTTTGCTATACACGTTGGAGATGTGCAGATGACTGATGTTGCCGAATGTTTCCCTTACTACGTTCTGTCCCAGGCTGCTCATTGGCTTTGACCGAGGATGGTGACATAGATACGGTAAAGTGCTTTGGTGCATTTCCCATTTGGTTTGACCCTGTGGTTTCCCAATAATAGGTTCAAGATATTAAACTTTGATCTAGAAGATCCAAAGGTCAAGATAAACCTCTTTCTATTGCAAGTTAAAGCCCCTAAGAGTTGATATTCCCTGTGGAGAAATGTGTAGATTTTTCTGAGGTCAAATTTAGGGAACCACACGTTTCTGCAGTTCTATTCTCCTTGACTCACATGCTTTACTCTCTTAGCCCTCACTTCTGTTCCATGGACATTTCAGTTTTTGGTGAAAAAGCGATGGTTGATTTAGCTCCTGATTTTTAACCTTCCCCTGAGACATATGGCTTGTACCACATACATAGTCTGTGATTGTGTGTGTTTGTATTTGTACACATGTCCTACAACATGGGCTCTTATTTCCTTTTCCTGTCTTGGTTTCCTCATTCCCACCCTTGTCTTTCTTTGCAGGTATCTGGACAGGAAGACTTCTCCCATCAGCTTTACCAGAGGAAGCTGCAGGCCCCACTGTGGCCCAGCTCTTTGGGCATCACTGATTGCTGTCAGTATGTCACCTCCTGTCATCCCAAGAGATCAGGTGAGCATGTATTACATTCATGTTTTTATGCCTATTTTGGGAGAAAGCTGGCACATTAATGACAAGGGCAAGTGGAATCCCCTCAGTTCTCTTAGCAAGTTCCTCTGTTTTCTCCCATTGTTCTCCCCATAGACACCCAATAAAATGGACTTTAAATTATTGCTGCTGGAAAATCGTATTGTCAGAGCCAGACTTCCTCTGTATCCATGTGCTAGAAGTTTCTAAGTGCTAAGAGGTCTGAGCATGTGGCTCTTTTTCCTTTCTTTCACTGTGTATATGGCTTTTCCTGGTTTACAGAGAGACGTAAGTATGGCCGAGACTTCCTATTACGTTTTCGCTTCTGCAACATTGCTTGTCAGCGACCAGTAGGACTGGTTCTCATGGAAGGAGTGACAGATACTAAGCCAGGTAACGGAAAAGCCTGTTTTCTTTCTTTCTCATCTCTGATCTTTTTCAGTTATGTGGTTGTCTAGTTTTTTCTAGATATATTTCTTAGAGATCAGTTTTTGGTAATAAGTAGACTTGGAATGAAGGCCAATTGAGTTTGGTGGCCATATGCATGTGTGGACGTGCACTGTGATAAGAGCTCTGGACCAGGAATCAGGAGAGCTGAGTTGTAACTAGCTCTGAGAGCTTGAATTAAGCCATTTAACCTTTTTTAGGCTTAAGTTGCCAAGAACTTGCATATGTTGCAGCACATCTGATGGGACTTGGGAAATCATAAGGTGACTGTTGTAATAAAAAGTTAGTCCTATTGAGAACTTCCACATTGAATGTAGCAGAGCACACTTGACATTCTCCCCTTCTTGTCTCTGAAAACACTCCAAAGCAACAAGGAGAATGGAAAAAAAGAAATTCAGGCTCCATCTTTGGCAAAACTAGGAGATCTGAAGATATGTGAAACCACAATACAGAAGTCATGGTTGCAAGAAGCACTGGAGATCATGCAGGGGTGCTGGAGAACGAATAGAGAGACTTACCTGTGGGGCTATATGGATTTCACAGAACCAGCAGAGTGTACTTCTCCAAGTGAGGAGTGTACCTTGAGGCATAAAACCAACTCCCTTATTTTTTCTTTTCTTTTCTTTTCTTTTTTTTTTTTTTGAGACAGAGCCTTAAGCTGTTGCCCTGGATACAGTGCCATGGCCTCAGAGCTCATAGCAACCTCTAATTCCTGGGCTCAAGCGATTTTCCTGCCTCGGCCTCCCAAGTAGCTGGGACTACAGGTGCCTGCGCAATGCCTGGCTATGTTTTGGTTCTAGTCGTTGTTTGGAGAGCCCAGGCTGGTTTTGAACCCACCAGCTCTGGTGTATGTGGCTGGTGCCTTGGCCACTTGAGCCATAGGCACTGAGCCTAGCTCCCTTATTTTTTCGATAAGAATAGAATGCACAGGTTGTAGTAGGATAATCTCTGGACCTGTTTTGATCCTAAGAGACAGTGGAGGAAGGCCTGATCAAGGAATCAAACCATATTTGCATTAAGCAGTCTGTTCAAGTGGTATAGCAGAGATGAGGTACTTAGGAAACTGCTTATCTCTTTTGAGTGGGGAAGAGTAAAGACTAAAAGGACTTGTATGAAACACTATGTCATAAGGAAAATTCCTGATAGTTGGATGCATACCCAGTTGTTCTCTTACATAAACTTTGTACAAATAGCTGGTACAGAAAAATCCCAACCGATCAAAGCTAGATTTGCCCACAAGGACCAACATGGATTTATACTAAAATATTACAAGAATAAAAGAACGACGGAATGGGAAAACAAGAGGCAGAAAAAGAATACATAACTTCAAAGATAAAAGTTATTGCCATGAAGCATATGGAAATTATGGTTATTTTCCTATGAATTAAAAAAAGGAGGGCAGTGCCTGTGGCTCAGTGAGTAGGGCGCCGGCCCCATATGCCAGAGGTGGCAGGTTCAAACCCAGCCCTGGCCAAAAATGGCAAAAAAAAAGGAAGCAATTGTCTTTATAAAAGAACACAAAACAAGAACAACTGCTTTTATAAGTTTAGACACTTTGTAAGATATCAGAAGGTGAAGTTCAAGCTGCAGAATTCAGAAAAGTGGAATAAAAAATAAAATATTACAAAAAATGAAGACAAAACTGAATGCTGCACAAGTGAGAATAGTTACTGCTGAAAAGGCAGAAGACTGGAGAGGGGAGAATTCTCTAAACCACCCATACACAAGACAAGAGACTGGGGTCAGAAAATCCAAACAAAACAAAAACAAGCAAAATGAAATGGAAGTAAAGGGATAAAAAGGATTAGAGAGAAAATGACAGTAGTAAAATATAAAGGAAATTCAACATACACATAACTGGAATTCACAAAGAAAACTAGTTTAATAGCTCAAAAGAAATATTATTTAAGAAAGGTGTTCCCAAACACCAGGGATTCTACTACAAAACTCTTAGAAGTGATAAAGGAATACAGCAGCATCTCAGGTTACAAAATCAATACTCATAAATCTGTAGCCTTTATATATACCAACAATAGCCAAGCTGAAAAAAGTCAAGGACTCTATTCCATTTACAGTAGTGCCAAAGATGAAATATTTGAGAGTTTACCTGACAAAGGATGTGAAAGATCTCTATAAAGAGAACTATGATTTTTTGGTTAGACATATTCCAGGCAACCATTAATGTTTCATTTTGTATCAGGGTAATGCAGCAAAGTGATATCAAATACATCTTAGGCCATAACCTCTATAAGTTCTCTTGTCTCTATAGAGGTACAAGTCATCAGTGGCATTGAAAGATTAAGACTCATAGAATTAAATAATCTTAGAAGAAATCTCTAAGAAAATTCCATCTTCCAACGATGAGACACTATTCTAGGCTAAATTGTGTTTTCCTGGAAATTCATGTTTGAGTCCCTCTCCCACCCCTCAGCCTCCTACCTCACAATATGATTTTATTTGAAGACAATGTCTTTACAGAGGCCCTGTAGACAAATGATCAAGTTAAAATGAAGTATTTAGAGTAAACTTAATCCATTATGACTGGTGTTCTTACAAGAGATGATTTGGACATAGATATACACAGAAAGAAGGCAATGTCAAGATGCAGGGAGTAGGTGGGCACCACGAACCAAAGAGGGAGGCCTTGAGCAGACCATTGTCTCCCAGTCTTGAACAAGTCCTTCCCTCAGCAGGAACCAAACTTGACAATACTTTTTGATCTCAGAATTTTTGTCTTTCAGATTTATGAGAAAAAATATTTATTTTATTTTAGCTACCCACTTTGTGGTAATTTATTAACCCTACAAAACAAATACAGACATATTTTTCACAAATATGGGCAAATCGAGGCATTCTCTCCATTTCAAAGTCTTAAATAAGAATTAATTATAAATTATAAGAATATAAAGCAAGGAGTAGTGTAGATGCCTTAAGACAGGTGCAAAGGGCCTAGAGTTAAAATAGAGATAATAAAAAGAATCTCAAATATGCATGTATATATAACTATAATAGATAGTACACATAATATTACTGAAAAATGATTCAAACCTATTATAGTGTTGTATATCTCTAATTTACCTTTACAATGACTTACGTGATATAATATAATCTCCATAGTTGACCACCTCTAGACAGTAACCACCTCCATAATTTGACCTAATATTGATAGACCAAACATGCACCATGTGTACATAGCAGTTCAATAGGCCTAGGTACTTACGTTGACCATCTCTGTATGTAGACAGTTTATTACAGTCCCTTGGAAGGTCAACTTACAAAGGTTGTACTGTAATTGCTGCTCATTTTTTCCTGGAGACTTTCACATATTTTATTTAAATATCTTCCTACACCTCATAGGTAGAGAAGATTCATTCAGATTTTCCAGAACAGAGTCTGAAGCTCAGAAAACGTAAATATCTTTCCTCAGTAAAAAGCTTAGCAAGTGCTGAACCAAAGTCTAACTTTAATATGTCAATTTTAAGCTCTACCTTTTGCTCTCATGCTGAAACCATTAGAAGCAAGATAGACAATATTTGCTCAAGTATACGCAAGTTCTGCATTCTTAATCTAGCTTTGTTCTACATCAAATTTACATTAGAAGGATTTGAGTATTTCACAAATATCTTCTCCTGAATCCCAGGACTTTGTTCTTGGTAATAGCCACAAATAATTTCACTTTTTCAGTCTATTAAACTTTTAGAAGTATTCTGACTTTCAGTATATTATCTCTAGAGTCTAGATGATACTTTGTCCATTCTTTCAGGTGAAAAATGTGGATATCATTACTCAGAATAATCCTTAATGGTAGAGCAGAGTTAGACTATAGTTAGAAAGACTTAGCCATGATGAGCAGAAGTGTGGATAAAGGAACATTCCAGATTGTAGTTATTTTCAAGTTCCATTGTTATTACGACTGGAATAACTCAACCCATGAATTTACCTTTGTACACATCCTCTGTAAATACAAAATCCGCCATCATGACTTCTTAGAAAACTCAACTGTGAGTAGATAATCACTCACTTTCTAAAGGGTAGGAACTTACCTTTTATTAATTTTGTTTTTCTTTCCTCCTAGCCCCTGTAAATTTTTAAATCGACCATTGCCCAGCTTTTTGTGATAGTGAAAGTGAATTTTAGTCATTTGCACCAATGGGAACACATTATATAATTTTTGAAGTCTGAGGAGAAGCCACTGAAAATTCAGGACAAGTTGAAAATGTCAAGGCAGGTCTTTGCAGATCAAGCAGAAATGCCAAGGCCAAGTAAAATTATGGGAACAGTTTGTATAACTATGATAAAAACATTAATAAAATGTTCTTACGTGACCTTAAGGAAAGAGGCTTAGGAGATTTGCGAAGCAGTGAAATACAGAGAATGTTACTGGGAGAGTGACAAGACTGAGCTATTGTCCCTGAACAGCTTCAGTTGAGTCCTGTATCAAAACAGAGGTAAAATGGGAACAGCAAATTATCACTATAGACTCATTGGACTTGAAAACGATTCAGCATAATTAAAAATTACAACATAAAGTAGAAAGAGAAAAGGCTTTAAGAATCAAAATGCTCGGATTAGAATCCCTCTTATTGGCTATCTTCATAAAAGCCCAGATTACAATTCTAAGACAAGGTTTTGTCATTTTTGATAAAATAGAGATTTTATGCCAAATAGTTTATATAATGAGTTTTTGGGTTATTTTAAGAATAGAATGAGATATTTTAAGTAAAAGTAATTTGTAACGTGCCTTGCACATTTAGCTTTTATTAATCATAGTAATTTAGATGTGCAACATGAATGTATTAATACCTGATAATGTATCTTTTGCATATTATGTAAATCTTAATTTTTCTCTTATTATTAATAAAAACCACCTTCTTCTTTCTTATAACCAAAAGTAAAAGACAAAAACAAAACATTAAGCCCAGAATGGAATGTCCTGATTCACTAAGTTTTCTTATTGTTTTACAATTTACATTTCTCAACAAAAATGTGTATACTAATTTCTGCCTTGTGATTGAGTTGAGTGACTGAAAATGAAGCCAATATATATTGAAAACTAACTATGCTTGGCATTATGCTGGCATCTTACAGTCTGTTTATGTAATACAGAGAGCAACCCTGTAACTGTTCTATCCTTTTTTTTTTTTTTTTCTCATGCAGATGTTGAGAATGAGATTGGTTAAATAACTGAACCCAAAGGACCCAAGCTCATGATTCAAATGGCAAGATCTAAGTGGAGTAAGAATGGAGAAGGTCAAGAAGAAGGAAGAGTAGCAAAATTCAAGTAGGAACATATCAGAATGTACATTTCCAAAACCTACATCAGTGATATTGAGCTCAAACTTGTGTAACTGTCAGAAATGTGTCATAAGAAAAAACATATGCAAAGAGTTTAAGAAAATATGTTACATTGTTAAGAACACAATATTGAAGAAAATGATATGTCTACTCAATCCATTTTTGCTAGAGGTAAAGATAAAATTTGTATATTGTCCAGAAAAAACAAAAAACAAAACTGTCTTCTCTTAGGGAAGTTAGTTGGAAAGTATATTAAACTAAGATGATAATTTTCATGGTAAAAATGATGAGTTTCCAGAGTCATAGAAGGGCATTATCACACAGAATATCTTAAGGAGTCTTCTTCAACATACATATCTTTTATTTTTTGCTTCCTCATCTCATCCCTCATCTTCTACCCCTCACATTGTAAATGTTCCTGTGGGGTGGCACCTGTGGCTCAAGGAGTAGGGCGCTGGCCCCATATACCAGAGGTGGCATGTACAAACCTGGCCCTGGCCAAAAACTGCAAAAAAAAAAAAAAAACTACATTGTAAATGCTACTGTGAAAATAGTTAAAAGTCCACCAGATTTGTTTTGTTTTCTTCTATACTATCAGAGCTCAAGCTGGACACATGGCTGTCCTGAGAGAGGCTACATTGCACAGACTCCTTTGCAGCTAGCTATGACAAAATACCAGTGGGGTGTGCACAGAGGAGAGATAAGCAATTCCTGCCTTGACTCTACTGACTACTTAAAAGTAAATTGATGCCTAGTCTTCCTTTTCTTGCTATCTTCTTTAAGCCACTGTATCTGTTTTTATGCCAATGAGCAGTGGCCTTACCTAACTACATGGACAAATGCTAGCAAATGTGCTGTTAAAAAGTGGTAGATTTTTTGTTTGTTTAAGAGACAGGGTCTCTATCTCTCAGGATGGAGTGCAGTGACACGAATACAGCTTACTGTAGATTCAAACTCCTGGACTTGAGTTCTCCTGCCACCTCAGCCTCCCTAATAACTAGGACTACAACTGTAGGTGGCCAATTCTGGCTAATAAAAAGAAATCTGTAGATCTAGGAGTCTCACAATGCGGCTCCAGCCTATTCTTTTTTTTTTTTTCCCCAGCGTATTATTGATATCCCGGCCTCAAGCAATTCTCCTGCCTTGGCCTCCAAAAGTGCTAGGGTCACAGGCATGAGCCACTGTGCTTGACTTCAAATTCTTTATCATTCACTGATCAGTCACTGATCATCTGATTAATGTTCATTGATATTTTAATTCATTTGACATTCCCCAAGACTATTACAAATCATACTTGGGAATACATTGCTTTTCTTTCTCAACTATTTCATTTATCTATTGATTAATTTTTTATTTCCTATTATAAAATTGTTTTCTTAGCTCCCTGATAGAGTGGTGTTTATGCTTAAGACCTTATAATCTTATTTCAAATTATTAAATAACTTTATTATACAAAAAACTATAAGCAATACATTTATAAAAATTGCTCAAGGTGTTGCAACAGATTTCTTTTTGCCGTTCTCTTCTGGTGCTTTCTATTAACCATTTAGATATATGCATTGATTTGTATGATTATCAAAGTTAGAAATATGTCCTTGCATGGAATTAAGCAAATCATTAAACAAATATATATATTTATGTGTGTGTATACATATATGTTTATGGACAAAGTCATATACTCTAGTTACAATATAGAAACTAACTAAGACAAAAAGACTAGTTTAAATTTGGTTACTTCATTAAGCTCTAAGCCATCAGTTTCCTCATCTAGGTATTGGAAAAAATAACATTTAACTTGTTGAGTTGATAGGATTAAATTACTTAAGCCATTCCTTGAACATACTAGTTGAAGGGTCAATCAGAGCTGCTATTATTACTATCATGGTAGTAATATGTGGTTGATATTAGGTAGCAAAGCATATATCATTAGCACACAGAAAATAATTTCATAAAATAAAAATTCAATAATATTTTGAAAGTGGTATTGATAGTAAGAGTAATAACAATCTTCCACAGTGACACTAAAAATTTGTCCAAAATCTTAAGGATCTCAGAACTAAACATGAAAATGTTTTATGTCTACCACAGTAGAGTACTTTGTTTTGAAGCCTTTTACTTACTCTTAAAGAAATTAGATTTTTTTCTGACTAGTAAAAAATAATTTTTACTTATATAAAGGTATGAAAAAGGACAAACTTTTTTTATTAAGTCAAATACACATAGATCATGAGTAAAGTGAATTTCATGACTTTTACTTAGTTGTTTCATTTTAAAATTATTTGTCATTTTTATTTTATTTTATTTATTTATTTATTTATTTATTTATTTTTTTTGAGACAGAGCCTCAGCTTTCACCCTGGATAGAGTGCTGTGGCATCACAGCTCACAGCAGCCTCCAATTCCCGGGCTCAGGCGAGTCTCCTGCCTCTGCCTCCCAAGTAGCTGGGACCACAGGCGCCCTCCACAACGCCCAGCCATCTTTTGGTTGCAGTTGTCATTGTTGTTTGGCAGGCCCAGGCTGGATTCCAACCCACCAACTCAGGTGTACGTGGCTGGTGCCTCAGCTCGTTGAGCTACAGGTGCCAAGTCATTTTAAAATTATTTGATGGAAGATGTCTATAAAATTATTTTTTAGAAAGGAAAAAGATGTTTCTAATAGAAAATGTGTCTACGGAGCATGAAGTATAATATGATGTGTATCATATTCACCTATTCACAGTAATTTTTGGATTTATCTTTGCTAGAGAAAAATAAGTGAAATATTTCTATAAATATTATTTTAAGTTATGTGCTTTAAATTTTTGTTTTTAATATCATTGCACAATGTCAACTGGCAGACTAAGAGGCAAATTGTCAGTACAGAGAATAGGAGGAATGAAATAGAAATTATGACAAATTATCAGGGGGTCAAACTCAGAGGATGCAGAGTGAAACAGATTGAAGAAACATTGATGGTCATAGACTAGAAAAGCAGAAATGGAGAACATCTAATAGCAAAATGCAACAGTCAGAAACCATGAGTTAGTTGACAGTTAAACCAATGAAAATAAATACACAGGTAAAATTTAGCTGCTAAAACTCTGGAAAACCTATCTTAATTTTCTAAACTTTGTTTGCACTGATTATCTTTATGCAAACATAGAACTTACCATCACCTGCCTCTGTTGGTTTTAAATAGAGCTCAGGGTCTGAAGGATGCATAAAAGTTTTTATATTTTGTTTTGGTTTTATATTTTGTATTTTTTTTACAATTTTGTATTTTATATTATTTATACCAGAAGAACCCAAAATGTGCTCAGATATTGCGCACTCCCAACTCCTCACAATTGCTGTGAAACAAGAAGAAATTGGGAAATGTCCGTATAACAACACAGCCATGGGAAGTGAAGGCCTAAGAACAGAAGTAATAGGTTGGCTGTTCACAGATTAACCAGTAAGTAATTATTGTTTCCTTCTATTAGCCATGATGAAATAAGCTCTATAATGTGATTTGCAAGACAACTTTACCAGGTTCTTTATATTAGCACTCTCATTTTATCTACAGAAAGCAGAGGCACCAAGAGTCAAGCATTACTACTCCATCTGGCTGCAGTGATGTAGCCACATTGTTGGCTCTCAGGCACACTTGGCATTGCCTACATCCCAGGAAACAGACAATCTAGCATATTAGGAAGGCTGCTGCCAGGACATAGGGAGCCGAAGCCCATGCTATCCAAAGCCTGAGAGCTGCCTTCCAGAGGTCATCGCCACCTACAGGAGTCCTTTCCCCTTTAGGAGAAGGGCCCCCACATGATCATGCATGCTGACCCAGCTGGGTCTGCCACCTCTAATGCTGGCACCCAAGGGTTTCCCCTGGGAGCTTCAGGACAGGTCAGCTCAAAGGCCACCACCATCACCACCACCACCACACAGTTGTATGAGGACCAGGCCACCCAGTAATGCTACCTCTACTTCCAGCAACCTTATGCACCACACGGGAGCCCAAGGAAGGGCCCACGCAGGACCCTCTGCTACCACTTCTGGGGTCTGCAAGTACCTCTCAGAGGCCTGAGGACTGGCCACTTGGGACTTGTTACTGCCATTGCTCGTACTGATGTAGGGCTGCCAACTTTACCACTGATGCTTACATGTGCCACCAAGGGACTCAATGATTTTTTCATCCAGGAACATGCTCAAGGTCCATTGCCACCATTACTGGTACACCTTCATATACCTTGCGAGAGCTTAAATCCAGTTGTCCCAGGACCTGCCACCATCACTGCCAGAAACCCTGCCCATTTTAGTAGCAGGCCTGCTACATACCCACACTAGCTACTCCAGAGCCTGGGGACTGGCCTGTGTGTGCACATTGCTGCCACTGCCAGTGCTAGAACACACTGCTTGAGGGCCCTAGGACTGGCCTGTATAGTGTCCTCATCACCAGTAAAGCCTTGCCACAGCCTCCACAAACAGTCACAGCTAAAGCCACTGAGGAATTCACATACTCTGCTGACACTGATTATAGCCAAAGAAACCATGTGGAAAGTATACTTGTGCACCCACCTAGAAGCAAAGTCAAAGCACTACTCAAATGGCTCTAAAAAGATGTCTATAAGGAAAATTATTTCCCTATGAAATTATTCCATAAAGTTAGAAAAAGTGATTGTTACATCAGATTCACAGATATAAATGTAGGAACACAAGAAACATAAAAATGCCAGGAAAAATTGCACATGCAAATGAACAGAATAATTCTCTAGTAATATCCCAAGGAAATGTAAATCTATGACATGCTTGGAAACAAAATAATGATCTTGATAAAAATTAGCAAGATGGAATAAGAGAGATAGACAATATAAATAAATAAGGGACAATTGATCTGACTGAGAGAAATTCAGCAAAGTTGTAGATACTATTAAAAGAACTAAACAGAATTCCTAGAAATGAAATATTTAATGACTGAAATGAAAAAAAAAAGATACAATTGAGACCTTCATCAGTAGACTAGATAAGGCAGAAGAAAGACTTTCTGAACTTAAAGATACATTTTTTAAATAGTCCAGTTATCTCTCTCTCTCTTTCTTGTTCTCTCCCACATACAATAGCAAGACTGAAAGAAGAAAGCCTCGCTGACATGTCAGACGCAAGCAAACAAATGTTTGCACATGGGAGCTGTAGAAGGAGAAGAGATGAAAGAGAATATGAAAAATATATTTAATAAAATCATATCTATAAACTTCCCAAGTCTTGGGAAAGAAATAGAAATCCAGATACAGAAACTCTAAGATTCTCAAATAGATTCAGCCCTAAAAGGTCCTCTTCAAGGCACATTATAATTAAACTGTCAAAAGTTAAAGACAGAGAAAATTCTAAAAAAGAGCAAGAGAAAAGTGTCAAACCACATATAAGAGAACCTCCATCTGACTAACAGCCTATTTCTTATCACTAATCTTAAAGGCCAGAGAAAAATGTGGATATTCACACACACACACACACACACACACACACACACACACACACCAAGATAAAAGCAACCTGTCAGTCAACCACATACACTCAGAAAGCTATCCTTCATAAATAAGGAAAAATAAAGTCTCTCATAAATAAGAAAAATTTGAGATAATTCATCAGACTCAACTGGCCCTAAAAGAAATACTTGTGGGAATTTTGTATCTAGAACCAAAGAGATGGTATCTACCTTCATAAAAACAAACAAAAGTACAAATATCACAGGAAGAGCTGACACACAAATGAGAAATAGAAAGGAATGAAATATTATAACTGCAACCCCCCAAAATCATGACGATAAACAATAAAAGGGAAATAAAGTAACAAAGGATATACAAAAAATGACAGAATGGACTTGGTGCCCGTGGCTCAATGGGCTAAGGCGCCAGCCACGTACACCTGAGCTTGCGGGTTTGAATCCAGCCCGGGCCCACCAAACAACAATGAGGCTGCAACCAAAAAATGGCCGGGCGTTGTGGCAGGCGCCTGTAGTCCCAGCTACTTGGGAGGCAGAGGCAGGAGACTCGCCTGAGCCCGGGAATTGGAGGTTGCTGTGAGCTGTGATGCCACAGCACTCTATCCAGGGTGACAGCTTGAGGCTATGTCTCAAAAAAAAAAAAAAAAAGACAGAATGAAGTCATCGGATATTAATAATAACCTGAAATTTAAATGCATTCAATTTTCCAATTAAAAATTATAGATTGACAGAAGGGATTAAAACAAACAAACAAAAAAACTAGACTAATTTCTATGGTGCCTGCAAGAATCTCACTTTGTTTTTAAAGACACACCAGACTGAAAAGTGAGGGAATGGAAAAAAATATTCCATGCAAAAAAAACCAAAAAGGTACATATGTGTTAGACAAAAATAGGCTTAAAGTCCAAAAATATAAAAAAGGACAAAAGAGGCCATTCTTTAACAATAAAGGGATTCATTCAGCAAGAGAATGAAGTACCCAAATACACAAAACAAATCAAATATGGTTTGACCCAAAGAAAGAGATGGACCCTGAGACCCTGATACAGTAATTGCTGGGAACTTCAACAGCCCACAGTCAGCATTGGAGCAATCATTTATACAAAAAATAAGCAAAATATAAAATTGGGCATAAAGTGCATTAGAGACGAAAAGGATCTAACAGACATTTATAAACATTCCATCCAATAGCTGACGAATACACACTTTTCTCATTAGTACATGAAATATTCTCCAGCACAGAGCACATGTTACACTGCAAAACAAATCCCAACATTTTGTTTTTAATTTCAGAACACTGTAGGGGTACAAATTTTTTTTTTTTTTTTTGTTACATGGATTGCTTTTATACTGCTTGAGTCAGGATGTACCTTATAGAAGTGCATCCATCACCCAGATAGTATTTTTTTTTTAATAATTTTATTGAATCATAATTATGTACATTGGTGCAATCACAGGGCACGATTCATATACATTCAGAAATATTTTGATCATACTGTTACAGATATCCTTCATGGCATTTCCTTGATCACTATATAA
>CAUYON010120079.1:0-16081 GCA_963573935.1 Arctocebus calabarensis
TTTATGAGTACATATCTATTCATATCTTACATCCTATAAACAAGTATCTAAATATAACGCTTATTAGTAAGATCACAAATATATTTTAATATCTTCTTGCTTTTCAAATCTAACTACAGTTAACATGATTACCTAATAATTAGAAATAAACAAAATGTAATTTATTTGAAAACTTGAGGGGGTAGTGGCTGTAACATATTGCGTTTAACTTTTCAATAATCTTCCAACTCTATCCAAATTTAACCCTTTCGTTTTACATTTCTCATGGCATCATCCAATAAAAAATAAACAGGCAAGGAAAAAATTTAAAAAAGTCTTTATTCCTTAAAGTGTTAGTGTCAGAATGAATGAAGTCCCTGTAGTGAGAAAAGAGGAATTGGAATGCTTTTGTCTTTGAACTTGAGTTCTGGCTTTTGTTACTTCTTTGATTTGGGGTAATTCATTTAAATATTTTGAAGTTTGATTTCTTCCCCTTTATATGTGTAATAACTATATTGTGTATAATATAGGGATCTTTCTAAAAAATGTTGAAATACTCTTCAGCTCTATATAAAGATAAAATAAAATGCACATGGTAAACTATTTAGTTAACTCTCCAAACGATACGATATATTCAGTTGTACAATGTACTATGTAAGTAGAAAATGCATTTTGGTAGCAGAGAAAGAAGGATAATTTCAAGAAGATGGTTAAGAACTGGAAGAAATAAAGCTTTTAAAAAAAACTTCATTGATTTGTTCATCAAATTGTATCAATACAGTCTAAAATAACATATTGCATTTGTACCATTTACCAAACATTGGTCTGAGATTCAAAGGAAAACTAGGCACAATTCCTCTCTAAAAGAAGCTCACATATGGTAGAGGAAATGAAAACAGAAATAAGCAAGGGAATGTTTTAATATGGTTAAAGACAAGTGGAAAGCAGGAGGATATTGCAAACCAGGCCGCTTAGAAGAGCAACATAATTAGCCTAAATACAGGACTTCATTAAAAACTCAGAAGGAGTTCAAATCTGCCCTTAGTTGACTCATTATTCTCATGCTGAGCACTCTGCTTCTGAAAGGACTTTTTAATGTGCACAACTTAATACTCCAACTTGAAATCTGAGAGTTAGTTCCAGAGTTTGCCCAGTTTTAGTATTTCTTCTAACTTTTGCATAATTTGTCTCTGTTTTGTTACTTTCACTAAATTGTGACTTATTAAAAGAGACACGATGACATGTGCATTTATCACGGAAAATGCTGCAATGTTCACTTTTCACATAGTTGATACATTTGTATTTTAATATATATATAAATTAACTATATAAAGGAAGTTCTATTTTATGCAAGTGAAAAATTTCATCCCAAGCTGATATGATGGCAAATGTAAAGAATCTATGTTTAACATTTTTGCTAACTCAATCTTTTTGTCCTTTTGTTTTACTTGCTAATTTACTGAATAATAAACCAGAAAAATGGGAACCAGTAGGTTGAGATCTAAGGCCAATTCACTGTGTGACATGGGGCAAGAAGGATCTAATATTTTAGATTCCATTTCTCTACTTTATAAAGTATGTTTTGTTGGTGGTGGTGGTAATGAATGTCAAAAGATCCAGCTATAATAACCTAACATCTGTAAACAACTCTCTAACTAAGTATGGTAAAATAAAACCTATTCCCCTCTACCCTCCTCAGTATCTCCATCCAGTGATGCCAAACAGTAAGTTCAAGCAATATAACCTACAGAAGAAAGTTTTGTTTCATCATTCTTGAAGAGAACAAAATGTTATGGAAAATGCTTATTATGTACTATTCATAAAATAGCATAATTAAATGAAGTGTTTATTTTCTGAATTACAGTATATGATATTGCATTAATTAAGATGTTGATAGGAATTTGGAGGAGGTCAAAAGAAAAATAATTCTTTACTTTTCAGATGGAATGTTTGATTTCATTAAACTTTTTCACTGAAATTGTTTTTAGACAAAAACTGAGCGTCAGAAAATTGCATGTTCAGAGCACATTTTTAACTAAAAAATGTGAACATATTCTGCATTTTATGTATGTTAAGACTATACAGTAAAAAGTTAGGATTGTAAAAAAGGAGATATTATTTGAAACTTGAAGCTTTTAAAGAAAAACAGTGCTGAGTTTTGGCAATAACTTACAGTGACAATAAATTATCTGTATAAGCTATTAAAGGAAACACCCAGAACCTTTTTCTTTCAATTCTTGTCAATTTTCATAAAATAGCACCTTTTGTTGTTTAAATGTTCCTTTGCTTCTTAAAAAATACCCACTAGAAATCAAAAATTTCTACCTCTGACAATGAGTATGGTTGCTATGGAAATAATTATGACTTTTGGTGTGAAAAGGATATAAAAGCTGCAGAATTTGAAATGTTAAGAAATAAATACACTATTATCATGCAAAACTGCTTGGTAAAAGAGACATTTTAAAGTATATATTGAATTAATCAGAATTGTTTCTAAATAGAACATTTTTCCAGAATCATTTTTTTTTTTTTTTTTGCTGTTTTGGCAGTTTTGAAACTTTGGTAAAGTTCAGTCAGCAAATGAAAACTTTGCATGTGAATATTCTACATTGGCTTCCGAGTTACTTCTATGTAGAGGCAAAACAATTTTAAAAATTAAATTTTTTTTCCAATAAACAGTTGAATACTGAGATTACCTGGTGCTATTAATCCACAGTCATAAAACATAATAATGTATATTCTGTTTTCCATTGTAGGTTATGGTTTTATTTTTCTATGTTAGTGTTTTCATATTCTTGGCCTTTCCAGCTCACTTATGATAATTCATGCAAGAAATAATACCAATATAATAGCTTGCCCTTAATTATATATATTAAGTTAAAAAATAAAAAGTAAATGGAATCTCTGGTCATAATATTCCAAATAGGGAACAATTCCTAAGTACATTTTTTAAAATTGTCCATATAACACAAGAATATTCATGAGTGATTACATATACATACTCTAAGCCTCTTTATGTTATCATGAATGTTTACCTGTTCATTTTTTTATTTTTATATTTTATTAAGCCATAATTTATGCATAGAATACTTCATCCATGTTATGTCACTCTTTCAATGAATTTTTACAAATATAACCAAAATAAAAATATAGCACATTTCCGCCATCCCCCAAGGTTCTCTTGTACCACTTGACATCCCATATCACTCATCCCAAATGACTGATTTGCATTTTTTTTTTTTTTTAGAGACAGAGTCTCACTTTATCACCCTGGATAGAGTGCTATGGAGTCACAGCTCACAGCAACCTCCAGCTCTTGGGTTTAGGCCATTCTCCTGTCTCAGCCTCCCGAATAGCTAGGACCACAGGTACCAGCCACAATGCCTGGCTATTTTTGGTTGCAGTTTAGCTGTGGTCGGGTTTGAACCCGCTACCGTGGGGTCGGTGCCCTATCCCCTGAGGCACAGGTGCCTTTTGTAAATACAGATCCATACAGTATGTACTCTGTCATGTCTTTTAATTAGCATAATGTATGTGAGAATCATCCATGTTGATGAGTAGGTTAACAGTTCACTCCTTTTCACAGCCAGTTAGCTTTGTATTATTTGGACATATCACAATTTGCTTACCAATCACCTCATGTTGGACATTTGGGTTGTACCTAGTTTGGGATGATTGTGAATAATGCTGTGATGAATGTTCATGTGCTAATCTTTGTATAAATATATGTTTTCATAACTATATATCATGCATCTTTCCATGGTAGTACATACAATTTTGCCACACTCTCTTAAAAGGGTTCATGGTATTAAATCTGTGAATATATTATTGTAGCTACTTAATTAATACATGATTGGCAATGTATTGAGAATTTTAAAATATAAATAATATATATGTAATATGCACATGTAACATTAACAAATATACATATATAAACAACACTAGACTTTCTTTGTGCCAATTATATAAAGTCTATGCTTATACACGTACACTTCGAAGATGGGTAAGCTATTTTTATAGGCTACATTTATAACTATTAAATAAGTTGAGAAAAAATATATTATCAAGACTCTAGCAAAATTGATTTTCAGAAAGATTGACCTTCAGGTTAAATATCATTTACTGTCTATAGTAAGAAATTTTAGTATTTTGGTACTTGAGTAAATTCATTTAATAACAATTTATAGATTGATTACTAAGTCTTAGGCATTTTGGTGTTAGTTAATAAAATAGGAATTTCTACTTTAGAGTAAGGTAATATTTCAAAAATCTCAAAAACTTTGATGAAAATTGCAATGGAAAAATATAAGTTGCTGTTGAACTGGGATAAGTGTTCCATAAAAAATAGTTTGAAGTGGACTTGAGAAAATCCAATTTAAGTATTCCATTAACGTGCTATGTTTTGTTAACATTTTTGTTTATTTCATGTGAAGCTCTTTTTGCAGTTATGTTTAACATGCTGGAATACTCTGAAGTAAGTAGTATTTAAATAGTGTGGGAATATTATTTTAATAAAATATCTAAAACTTTATAATTTCAGACTCCCAAACATCAGCAGCAATGCCTTTCAGTAAATCAATTAAATAGCATAGTAAAGTCAAAGATTAAGTAAGCTGACTTTGGTGTCTGCTATAGTTAGAAAAGTGAATTTCATGTTCTGTCTTTTCCGGTTGCAGCTTTTCTTCATGTTGCAATATTATTTACAATTGTTGTCCCTATAGCCATGAAAATTCATTCCAATAAGAAGTAAAAGAAGAGAGCCTGAAGCAATGGCAAATAAGTCCACAATGCAACTTTTGCTCTAGTGTAGAAGTACCTTATTCTCACTGGTCTCATTCGATCAAACATTAAAATCAATAGTTGGTACAAAAACAGTGGGTAGAGCAAAATGAATGGATTTCTCTTCATAAGTAGTTTCAGATCAAAGGCAAAGAGTAACGCAAATATACCTGTCAGATATTTGACAAGTAGTTACATAGAACCACACAAAAATTTAGAATGATAGTCCTTAGCAAGACCTGCTTATACAAATCACAAGCATCTGTGATTTGGCAATCATTTTAACTTCAGTATTTTGATATTACATTTTGACATATTTAAAACTACTTTGCAAGGTCAGAAAGTTTTCAAAATCTTGCTCATGGGAGTAATGGTCAAAACTTTCCAAAATGTATTATCAATATACTTGACTGTGTATCCCAAATCTAGTCATTCTGAGAAAGGTGAATAATTTCAGCCCTTACCAGTCATATGAAAGAACAGCATGATGGGATAGCAAAAAGTCATAGCTTGTCATGGATAGCATTAGCATCATAATAAGAACCACTTCTAAGAACAACTTATATTTGTTCATGACCTCAGTGGTCCAGAGATTATAGGAAATGTAGTTTAAATCAGGTAAGAATAGGTTGCTGTTACATTAGGACTACAAACAAGCAGACACAAACACATGTACACTTATACATGAGTTTATTTCTCGCTTACACCATATCTTCTGCAGGTCTGGTGGTGCTGGAAAGCAGCTGACCTTCATAGAACTGTTCAGTGGTCTGAGTTGCCTCAGTTCTGTGGTGCTGACATGACCATACATTGCTCTAAAGGGGAAGAGATAGGAATAAAGGACTAATGACCACTCTTGGATACTTTTACCAGGGGAGGGACTCTGAGCTTCTGTTCTCAACCCATTGGCTACATGGCTCTGCCATTTCTGTAAGAGAAAGGAAGAGAAGCAGGGAGTATATGAGGGCCTTGGGTGGCACCTGTGGCTCAGTGGGTAAGGTGCCGGCCCCGTATACTGAGGGGGGTGGGTTCAAACCCAGCCCTCGCCAAATTGCAATACAAAAATAGCTGGGCATTTTGGTGGGCACCTGTAGTCCCAGCTACTTGGGAGGCTGAGGCAAGAGAATCACCTAAGCTCAGGGAGTTGGAGGTTGCTGTGAGCTGTTACAGCACAGCACTCTACTGAGGGATAATTAAGTAAGTGAAACTCTGTCTCAAAAAAAAAAAAAATCTGAGGGGCTTGCTGGTTTCATCCATAAGCTATCTGTGAACAATAACATTTAATGTTCATAATAGCCCTGCACAAGAGAGGAAAGGTACTCAAACTGGCTGGGAAGCCTCATATTTACAGAAAGCCAATTTTAGATTTTTAATGTCAGCTTGAAAATGAGATCACCTGCTCAGATAAGCCATTCTAAGAGATTTAAAGCAAAATCACTTTTTAAATATTTATAAAGTAAAAGCATTTAATATATACAGCAAATCACAGTTTAGATTAAATAATATTTCATACAGAAAATATATGTAATAAAATAATGTTAGAAATAATAAATGAAAAGTAATAGTTGAATGACAGTTTACAAAGAACTTTCAAACCATACTTTTATTTGATGAAAAGCAGCTGAGCACAATGATTAATAGCATAAGCCCTGGAGGCCGATTGCCTGGGGTGCATCTGGTAAATACTGAACTCTGTGCTTCTTTCTACTGTCTGTGAAACATCAGTGAAAATATGAGCTAGTTCCTAAGGCCATGTGCCAATTAGGTGAATGAATACTTCTGATGTTCTTAGAACTATGTCTGGAAAACAGCATACACACCAAAAAAAAAAATGCTGTTTTTATAACCATTATATAAATCCCACAGGTGCATAGAGGGTCAATACCGTAACACTGACTCTTGCAGTAATGAAGACATCCAGGCTTAGAAAATGAAGTATTGTGTTCCACTATCACAATCAGGAAGAGGTGGAACAACAGCTAAAACTTAAGGGCTATTTGGGCTTTATGTGTAGCTTTCCAATACTTTCTCCATCTGAGTCATAAAAGTGAGTAAAATTTCCATGCTTTATTTTAGTGCTTAGGTAGTGATCATCTGGGATTTGTGATTTCATACAAAAGATTCATTAATAAATGAAAACTAGTTGTCCATTTTCCTAATGTCTTTCAGGAGCTTATTCATGGATTAAATTCATAAACTGTGAATTGACAAGAAAAGGTGTCTCAGCGTAAACATTTTCATTCACTTTTTTTTGTTGTTATATTTATCCTCTGAGTTCAAGTAAATGAGTGGAGTGTGAGGAAAAACAATGGTATGATTTCCTAAAAATATAATTTTTTTTAGTCACACAGATCGGGTTGCAAAATTACTTCTGTCATTAACCTGCTAAACAACAATGGAAATGTTTTGTTTTTTTAAATATCAGTTCTCCTCTGATACAGGAATTAAAATGGCTTTCCTGTATGTTATTGTGGAAGTTAAAGGCATTTTAAGTTTCCCTGGGTCAATTTAAAATAATTCAATGTCTACATTTTTTGTTGAAAATAAATTTTCATGGATTTATGAAATGGAGAAGTAGAAGTCAAACTATAATTACCCATTAAAGAAAATAATCTGCTACTATTATCAAAAATATTGAACTCTTGGGGCGGCTCCTGTGGCTCAGCAAGCAGGGCGCCGGCCCCGTATACCAAAGGTGGCAGGTTCAAGCCCAGCCTCGGCCGAACTGCAAAAAAACAAAAAAATAGCCGGGCGCTGTGGCGGGCGCCTGTAGTCCCAGCTACTCGGCAGGCTGAGGCAAGAGAATCGCTTAAGCCCAAGAGCTGGAGGTTGCTGTGAGCAGTGTGACGCCACGGCACTCTACCCAGGGCGATAAAGTGAGACTCTGTCTCTACAAAAAAAAAAAAAAAATTTTTTCCAACTTTGTATTTGGCCTGATTTTGCATTTTTGTCGGCTGTTATGGATAGGGGAATATTAAATCACACAACAATAGTAATTCAGGGATTATTCATTGAGGGGTGATTTATAGAAACTTGAAGCTCTTAACATAATATTTTGTTAAAAATGTTTCCTCCTATTGTGCCTGATTTAATACAGATTCTTCTTTTGTTCTTTATTGCTTTAAATGATTGAAATAAGTTAAATGCATACAGGTTTATCTTAGCCTCAAATGCAAAGATAAAAGGAATCAATATGAAAAGCACCCTATATGTTACATCAATGACAGAAGAATGTTGAATTTTCATTACTGACCAGAGTAAATGCCTCAGCTGTTTTTGTTTAAAAGCTGTGCTGGAGATTGGGCCTGATTGCTGGAGGCGGGGTGAGGGGGTGGAGGGGGTGGGGAGTAGCTCTGACTTAACCTTTTGGAGATTCAATGACATCTGTGAAATGTTGGTAATAAAACAAGAGTTAAATTATGTGGAAATGTTTACCATGCATGGCACAGAAATGTTGAGTCTATGGCTACTTTTATCACAATTCCTTTCCCCTATCCTGCTAAAATATTTAATAAGCTCCTACTATGTGCCAGGAGCTGTGCTTGGTACCAAGAATACAGTGCTAAGCAAACTCGGCAATTCAAAACCAAATCTGCAACACAGTGTCTGATTACTTGACCAGGAACTCTGGGGGCAGCTGCTTTAGGTATCATGACTTGCCCATATCTTGCCTCGCCCCTCAGTTCTTTCTTGAACTGGTATAGAATCCAGTGTCTGTGTTCTCCAATTTGCACCCCTATTAATTTGAACAGGAAAAAAAAGTACAGCCAGTGTCCTTGGGGTTTGCTGGGAGCACACTGTGTGCCTGCCAAGGCTGCTCATCCTCTCATAAACTCCCTGTAAGGTAAATACAATTATCCACCTTGGGTTACAGATGAGGAAACTGAGGCCCAGAGAGGCGAGGCCAATTGCCCACGGTCGTGTGCTAGCAAGAACTTCCAGATGGTGCATCTTTCTAAGAACTGTTGTGTATTGGCTACCTGGGTCGCTCCAAAGTAGAGAAATTGTTCAAAATACCCCCAAAGCATTCCCACAGTTATCTAAGGCATTAAAAAAATGGTGTGACCCTGAGTGATCCTCCCCTGGTTGGAATCTCCTCATAGCTAATCAGGCCTAGCGCCTGCTCCAGCTGGGTTTGAGAAAACAAGAGGCACCCAGGCGTGGCAGGTCACTCTGCCCAACTCTACCCAGCCCCTCTTCTCCAGTGAGGGGCCAGGCTTTGCTGCTGCTGCCCCTTGTGGTGGCAACAGCCATTACAGTCAAGAGCAGAGAAGGAAGATGGCCAGGCCTGACTGGTACAGTGACTTACGCAGCCTGGGCACATACTGCACCTTCTCTCGAGAGTCCTTTTGGCCATAAGGTCAGAGGAAGTGGTTCGCTTGTGAGGGGCGAGGCAGCACAAGGAATTCAGCTCCTGGGCTGCAGCCAGTTCCCATCTCTGCACAATCTCATGGAAGGCCCCTGGTTATGCTGCCAAAAACATGAAGTGGCTTGTTTCTGTTCACCAGCCTATGTCAGAGAGCAACTGTCTTAAAGGTGATGCCATCAGACTTTCCCATGGGAAGTTCTCCTATTTCTTTAAGTTAAAAAAAAAAAAAAGAAAGAAAGCTGGCATGGACTAAGACCTCTCACCCACAGGACCCCCAAACTGGAGTCCTAAATAGTAGGGGTGGGGAGATCTTGGGTGTCTATCTCCCCGGTCCCACTGGACAACAGACCACAAGTCAGCAAGGTCAGAGGGGGGTTTTCCATATGTCCCGGCAACATATGGGGATAAGACCTCTTAGAACATGCGAAGGACAAAGAATGTTGCAAACATTTTGTGGCAGCAGGTATAGAGTAAGAAAAGGGGGAGAAGCGGATTCCACATGTGTATCTATTTTCACTGGAAACAAAAGGCAGCTAGGTCGGGGCAGATAGCTGTCAGATGAAATGGTGCGGGCTCGGAAGCGAAGGCTTCTCAACAGTGTGACTCGTAAAGCCATTTTGCCCCTTTGCAGGAGAGTGGCCAGGCTGTAATTTGGGCATCTTTTCCTTTTTTATCCTCTCATAGAGGCTCTTCTCATAGCCCAAATTATGCTTCCTAGTTTAGGCTCCCGGGTTATTAGGGTTACTTTTTCCACCTTACAGTTGTGTGTGTATGGAGCACAGATCCCTCGTCACTGGGGCTGGCAGTCACGGGCCCACCGGGCTCTGCCCTGTCCCAGGGCTGGACATCAGGCTGGTCTGGCCCTGCCCTACCAGGACAGGCACTGCTGTGCTCATCTTTGCAAAGTCTTTTTTTCTGCCTGGTTATTGTCCCCTTGTGGTAAAGAGTTATAGGCACTGTAAATCTGTCTTGGCCGGAGAAAGGTGCTTCTGTATTAGGTCTACCGAATGTTGTTTATTTTATTAAACCTGGAGATTCTCTGCACAGTGAAAGTCTCTGGGCTCATGGCTGTTCAGGAGACTGTTGGAAATGATTAGGCCAAAGCAGAAGTAAATACACTATGAACCTAACAAACGGATTTCCCTGACACTTTCCAAGCTCAATGCTTTTTAAAAGATATTTCTGTAATTATAAAGGCCTATTTGTAATAGGAAACAGAAAATATAAAGGAGATAAAAACCATCCATTGTTACCACCATAAAGAGATAACAATTGTTTTAACATTATGTTGAATTTTTTTCTGGCCTCAAAATTGTTTATGTATGTATAACAAAACTGAGAGAATATTCTCTATATTCCATCCATACCACATCAGGAATGTACCTCCACAACATTCATTAAAGTGTTTTCTAAAAAATCTTTTTATGTCTAACTCTTTTTATTATGAAAAATTTCAAATGCTATACAAAAGGGAATCGTATGAACAGCATGTACCATTCACCTGGTTTTAATAGTTACCATATCATAACCAATCTTGTTTCATCTCTAAATATCTTATTTCCCACCTATTAACCACCTGGATTATTTATTTGGAAGCAAATTACAGACATCATATTATCATATGTATTTGGTAAATATTTCAGTATAAATATTTAAACATAAAAGACTTTTTAAAAAAATCACCACAATATCATTTATTACATATAAAAATTTAAAAGTTAAAACACGCTTAATATCCATTAACTATCCAGATGGTGTTCAAGTTTTGTAGCAGTGCCGTGACATCACAGCTCACAGCAACCTCCAACTTCTGGGCTTAAGCAATTCTCTTGCCTCAGCCTCCCAAGTAGCTGGGACTACAGGCGCCTGCCACAACGCCCGGCTATTTTTTTGTTATAGTTATCATGGTTGTTTTGGCAGGCCCGGGCTGCATTTAAACCCGCCAACTCTATTGTACGTGGCTGGCACCTTAGCCGCTTGAGCTACAGGTGCCGAGCCAAGTTTTGTAACTTTTTAATAGTTTGAATCAGAATCCAATCACAGCGCCTTACTGTGAGTGGTTGGTATGTCCGTGAAGTCGCTTTTAGCCTATAGGGTCTGCCTCCTTCTCATTTTTCCTTGCAATTTATTGTTGTAGAAACCCGGTCATTTGTCCTGCCATTTCCCATCATCTGGATTTTGGGGATTGCATTTCCTACAACATCATTTCATATATTCCTCTGGCCCTGTATTTCCTACAAATTGGGGGGTGGACCTGGGGCTTGATGAGATTCAGGTCTGGCTTTGGGGGTAAGCATATTATGTGGTGAGGTGCCCCCACCAGGAGGCTTTGCAAGAATGTGTTTCTTTTTGTAATGCTATTGAGGATGATCACCCAGATGTTATTAGGGATTTGTAAAATGCTGATATTGTAATCCTGTTACTTTATTTATTAGCTGGAATACTTCTGTGAAGAGAAACTCCCCCTCATCAACTGTTCCATTGACCTCTGGTACAGTTCACTTAGAAACAACAGGAGAGATTTTTTTCTCCCTTAATTTCCAATTTTCAAAATAATGAGTTTGTTCCCAATCACTCTGTTCCAAAGGTGACCACTGAGTTCTGTTTTTAGTACCGTTATGACTACATGCATTCAAACATATTTAATGGAACATATTCTTCTTAGTAAAGTATCTCAAGAATGGGATAAAAAGTATCCAATCTACTCTACTATGAAGCTAATTTAAAGGTTTCATATGAAGGCTATAACCCAACTATAGCACAAGAATATGGGGAAGGGGGCAAGGGAGGAGAGGGGAGGAGGGAGGTTGTGTTGGAGGGAGGGTATTTGGTGGGGCCATACCTATGGTGCATCTTAGAAGGGTACAAGTGAAACTTACTAAATGCAGAATACAAATGTCTTCTTACAATAACTAAGAAAATGCCACGAAGGCTATGTTAAACAGTTCGATGAAAACATTTCAGATTGTATATGAAACTAGCACATTGTACCCCTTGATTGCACTAACGTACACAGCTATGATATAATAAAAAAAATTAACTGCGTATCATAGATTTCTCTCTTTCATAGATTTCATAGATTTCCTCTCAATTTGGTCAACAGTTAAAGCCAGATATCCAGGTATTTTCACTGATGAGCTTACATCTGACCTAGTCCAGCTGTGTGAGAATTGTGTCCTTCACCCATAGAAGGTCACCCTGCCCCTTGTCACATCTGGGCCACATTATACTGGAGGTCCTACCTATTGAAGTGAGGCAAAGGGGAAAAGGAAAATAGTAAAAGACATGAATTCCAAAAAGATAAAGGAAAGTATCTCTTCTTACAGATGACTTTATCTAGCGGAGGACTGAGGAAACTACCCTAAAACTGTTAGAAGTCAGAAGAGAATTAAGCAAGGTCAATGGATACAAGCTAATATAAAAAAATCAATTGTGTTTGCATTCACTGAAAGCAAACAATTAGACAATTTAAATGCAAAGAGAGTGGAAGTTAAGTGTTCTCACTACAAAGATTACTTTGGGTAGAAAATGTATTTGTTAATTGCTAGAATTAACCATTCTGCAATGGATATATACTTTAAAACATTATGTTATACAAAATACCTATATACAATTTCACGTCAGTTAAAATTTAAACACAGTTAGAAATTTTTATAAAACAAAAACATAGTTCTGCTTCTATAAGCATTAAAGAAAACTCAAAATGTGTAAAATATTTTACAATAATTATGAAATACATTTACATTGACAACAACTAATTTGCTAAGTAAATTAGATTTTAAAAGCACCCAAATAATGGCTTGGAGACTGTGGCTCAATGGGCTAAGGCGCCAGCCACGTACACCTGAGCTGGTGGGATCAAATCTAGCTGCAGCTGCCAAACAGCAATGACAGCTGCAACCAAAAAATGGCCAGGCGTTGTGGCCGGCGCCTGTAGTCTCAGCTACTTGGGAGGCAGAAGCAGGAGACTCGCTTGAGCCCAGGAGTTGGAAGTTGCTGTGAGCTATGATGCTACTGTACTCTATCCAGGGTGACAGATTGAGGCTCTATCTCAAAAAAACAAACGAACAAACAAAAAAGCACCCAAATAAATGGAGAAACAGAGCATGTATATGGATCAGAACACTAACTATTGCTGGGGTATCAACCCTACCTAAGTGATCTAAAGATTGAATTTGGTTATGTTTATAATCCATGCTTCCACAAATTCCAAATTCAAAAGTATTTCCTGGATATAACAGAGAGTGATGGTTTGGTCATCTGTAAATGATGAGAAATATGGGTGTAATTACATATAAGATTGAGGCAGAACTTTGAAATATTTCTGTAGCACCTGCTTCTAGCTCTACAGAACATTCAATGATGGTGCTATTGTCTATTAAGAAGCTTTATGCTTTCTTCAGTAAATACTAATATTATGTTTTTATGAATCATACAAAATATTTAATGTCATAGAATGATGGTACAGAAGATAGATCCTCACTTACAGAGCTTACATTGCCGAAGGAAATGTATACCTTAATAAATCATGACTAGTGATATTTCTGAATAAAAGTAGAGAGAAGTAATACTAACCAGTGGTTTCCTCTAATCTCTTTGTAGATTGAGGTTTACAGGTGGCAGAATCACTAAGACTTCAAATCTAATCAGATGCAGAAGTGACATAATGAAAAACAGGGATGAAAGTGACCTAGTTTCTGTTGGCCAACTGAGTAAATAGAGATATCATAAATTAAGAGTGGAAATGTCCTGGTTTGGGCTGCTTTTACAAATTACTTTAAACTGGGTGGCTTAAACAATGAACTTTGATTTCTCATAGTTCTAGAGACTGGGACATCCAAGATTAAGGAACGGCAGGTGCAGGGTCTGGGGAGGGCATGCTTTCTGATTTGCAGACAGACATTTTCTTTTCATGTCCTCACATTGTGCAGAACAAAGAGGAGGTAAAACTTTCTTTTGTGTGTCTTGTTATAATGGTACCCACTCCATTCTTGAGAGCTGTTTTCATGACCTAATTAACACTTAAAGTCACCACTCCCAAATACCATTACGAGGGGTCTTAGGCTTCAACAGACAAATTTTGGGAAAACACAAACATTTTGCTCATAACAGAGAAAAAGAAAATGAGTTGAAATATATGTATGTGTGTGGATCTGTCTATATGTACATATATACACATATATATATAATATATATTTGAAACATATAAACTTTCAGTTTTATGTGTTATCCAAATGCACATGCATACTAACTACAGCAGTGGATAAATCTGCTTGTATGTAAGAAAACTAATCTGGATAGGTAACATAGACTTTGATAATTGAATCTTTGGAAGTACTTTAGATAACTTTTTCTAAGAATAAGCTGTATAATTATGACTTACTCAAAGGATCAAAGCACACTAGAGACAAAAGCCATCATTTAATTAAAAGGGCCTGAGAAAGTGTAAAGCAGGAAATAGTTGATTGGTCACTATCATAGTTGATTGGTCAACTATGACAGTTGATTGGTCATTAGAAGAAAAATGATAAAGTATGATACTTTAATATTAGCTAAGGAAATGCAAGGCTTCAAGAAGTTGGGGACTTAACAGTGGTGAAGGCTAGTAAAATCAATGAAGAATAATGGTTGAAATGCAAACAAAAGTTTTAGTAACAATGAAGCTGGAATGCAAACCAACTTGCCGATGTAATAGAAAGAAAGACTGGTTAAAATTGTTAGGAATTTCCTCTCTCTGCTCTCCCATTCCCACACCACCCACCATGTACTAGGTCATCAACTGTCTTCATGTGAGAATTGAGTACCTAGGATTCTTACTTCTCCATTCTTATGCTGCTTTACTAAGAATAATGTGTTCCACTTCCATCCAGGTTAATATAAAGGCTGTAAAGTCTCCATCTTTTTTAGTGGCTGAATAGTATCCCATAGTACATATACCACAGCTTGTTAATCCATTCCTGGATTGGTGGGCATTTAGGCTGTTTCCACATTTTGGCAATTGTAAATTGAGCTGTGATAAACAGTCTAGTGCAAGTGTCCTTATGATGAAAGGATTTTTTTCCTTCTGGGTAGCTGCCTAGTAATGCGATTGCAGGATCAAATCGGAGGTCTAGCATGAGTTCTTTGAGGGTTCTCCATACTTCCTTCCAAAAACGTTATATTAGTTTGCAGTTCCACCCAGCAGTGTTCCCTCCATATCCACGCCAGCATCTATAGTTTTGAGATTTGGGAGGAAGGGGAGAGGAGAGAGAGGGTAGGAGGGAGAGAGGTGGAGGGTCACAGTGTGTGACACACCTTTTGGGGGCGGAACACAATTATAAGAGGGACTTTATTCAACAAATGCAATCAATGTAATCTGGTTTTTTGTACCCTCAATCTGTCCCCAACTAAGTGTGTCTATGTACGATAGGAGGGGAGACTGGCAATTGGTAGCCAGCAGTAGACATAGAAATTGTGTTTTTAAATCATGGTGGAAACAATCTGGTAGAAAGGAAGAGTTTGACAATGCTGGTCGGAAGGTAGAATAATATGTTATGAATTGCTAGGGGGAAAAAGCAGGAAAATTTTGTATTCGGAGTAGAGAAGTATTGTTTCAACATAGCTTGAGCAACACTTTTTATTTAACTAGAAACATTAGTAAAAGTGTGAAAATACAGGTAGCTTAGTGCTTAAGTTAGTAATAGAAAGTTTAAGCAGACTTTTATCAGCAGTTCTCACTTGTGCTGCAATACACATGTATAATATATAAAATTAATTACTGAGAAAAGAGGACAGGTTGGAAAGGCAAATATTAAAATACTTGTTTTTGAAAACAAGGTAGAGGGAGGGCAATTAGTGGGAACACACCTACGGTGCATCTTAGCAGGGTACTGGCGAAACTTATTAAAGGTAGAGTATTAATGTCTTTATATAGTGATCAAGGAAATGCCATGAAGGATATCTGTAACAGTATGA
>CAUYON010120080.1:0-25645 GCA_963573935.1 Arctocebus calabarensis
CACACATATACACTTACATACATGCACATATCATTTTGGTTCTTCTCTGGTGAACTTTGACACAAACAGGTACTACTGATACAGGGTTCCCCTATTCACAGTTGCACAGAGAACCCATCCATTCTCTAGGCCTAGGTAAGCTCAGAAATCAGACCCCCATCTCTAAGTACAAACAAGCTGCCCCCTCCAAGCTATACCCTCTAGGATCTAACAAGGTCATGAACAAAGCAGCCTGAAATGTTTGGGGTGTTTCTACCCTAATCTCTTTCCTGAGACAAAACTGCGAATACCTAATAACCTTGCCTCAGTGGAGGGATTGTATCACTTCACTAACTTTGAAGAGCTGTTTTTCCACCCACCATGTCCTAACCAAAAATGTAATATGTATCCCTAGACAAAGGACCCCTTCTGTATTCCTTTTGTTGTAGGAAGATGAGGCCCAGTGGAGAGCACCCAAACACCATTTTTATAAGAGGAAGGGCTTTATTCCAGCTGGGAGAGCAAGGCACAGAAGAATTCAAAATGGCCATGCTCCCCACTCATTCAGTCTTCTCCTTTTTATTCCCAGTCAAAAAGTTCTGGCCCATGGGTACCTCTCTCATTGGTCAGTGACTCCTTCTGTGTTCCTTTTTATCTAATAAAATTCTACCTTACTACTGACCTGTGGTCTGTGAGTTCATTCTTTGAGTCTGAGACCAAAGACCTAAGGAGGAAAGAAATTCCATTAACACTATCAACATAAATTATTTGGGATTCTTCTTCATCGATAATTCATCTATTTCATAATAAATGAAATTTGGGCTTGGCATAGTGGCTTACTCCTATAATCCAAATACTCTGGGAGGCCAAGGTTGGTGGATCCTTTGAGCTCAGGATTTCGAGACCAGCCTGAACAAGAGCTAGACCCCATCTCTACTAAAAATAGAAAAAAACTAGCCAGGCATTGTGGGAGGTACTTATAATCTCAGCTACTTGGGAGACTGAGGTAAGACGCTCTCTTGAGCCCAAAAGTTTAAGGTTGCTGTGAACTATGATTCCATATCACTATATCCAGGGAGGCTGAGTGAGACTATGTATCAAAAAAAAAAAAAAAAAGAAAAGAAAAGAAAGAAAGAAAGAAAGAAAAAAGAAAAAGAACAATATGATTTACAACTGAATTACCAGTGGAGTTTGATTTATGTATGCTTACTAGTTTGAAATTCAGATGATGAATTTTCCTTTGATTTTATATCAGCACCATTCCAAACTTCATATATAGCATATAGGTTTATTTACTAACCTGAGTGTATGTAATGTGACTATTATCATTCAATAGGAGGTTGGTAACAATTCTGATATGAGGGGTCAGTAAGAGAATAAAGTATTTGAAGAAGTTTTTAATATGAAGATGAAGAAATTTTTGGATCAGGAAGAAAGGCTGAAGTTCAAGACAAAAATTGCATGTATTAGAGTTACAGAAGGACATCATATGGTAGAGATGGATTATAAGAATGTTATAAAATAAAATGTAAAGTGTGAAACTGAAAAAAAAGAAAAAAAAATTGGAAGAGCCTGATAAGAGAGCTGGATATGCAAAATATAAATAAAAATTGTGAGACTTCATTTTTAAAAGCCTAAAAACTGAAAATCCAGTAAAAATAATGTGGATTATCAACAAATTAGTCATTTTTTATCTTCTCAGCCTTCAGCGTATCATTGACACTGTTAGCAATAACCTTTATGAAAATAGAATAACTAAAATAAGTTCTCTCTTAGAATAATGATTATAACCATGTCTGTTTTTTTCTAGAGCTTTCTATATCTAAGTGATGGAATTATCTTCCTTCAATATTTCATTAATCTCAACATCCCAGAACTCAGAACTATCCTTCTCTTCAATGATAATATACAATGTACTTTTACACTTATGTGTATTACTTGAGATCTATACTATATATCTATATAGATAGATAGCTAGATATACTTAAATTGTAAAATATTTTTCCAATAGACCTTTCCTATTTCCAATCTAATTCCACTAGGATTAGAACAGTTGATGGTGTAACAAAGATCATTTGGTTCAAATCAAAGTCCCCCTTTCTCTTATGTTACAAGTAATATTGAATTGTCTTCATTATAAATGACAAAACACATGCTAATAGCAAAGTTATTCTTTTATAATAATTATTCAGTTATTCAGTATAGGAACTATTTAGTGTAAAATGTTAAGAAATTTGAAAAAAAATTACTGTTACGGTTGAAGTTAAAAATCAATTACACTAATACCTAGCAGAATTTTTTTTTTTTTTTATTTTGAGACAGTCTCATTTTGTCACACTTGGTACAGAGCAGTGGTGTCATAGCTCACAGCAACCTGAAACTCTTAAGCTCAAATGATTGCCTTGCCTCAGCCTCCCAAATAGCTGGAAGTATAGGTGCCCACCACAAAGCCTAAGAGGAGGTCTTGCTCTGGCTCAGGCTGTCTGGAACTTGTGAGCTTAGGCAATGCAATCCACCTTGGCCTCACGGAGTGCTAGGATTACAAGTGTGAGCCACCACTCCTTGCCAGAAGAATTTTTTTATTGTCTTATACTGTGTCTTCCACCTAAGCCAAAACATAGTACAAGATCTTGCTGGAGTCTCTAAATGAATCCAGCTTGACAAATGCTAAACAAAGAATAACACAGCTAAGTAATTTTGATGAGAGATTAGTTTTTTATGAGCAACATAAATTTCAGAATAAAAATATAGTTTATATTACTGACTAAAGTTATTTTACATTATTAATGAAAGTAAGTTCAAAAATGCAAGAAAATAGACATAATTGTTTTTTCTACCTTGATTTAATAGACACTAGTTTTCAGTCTAGGTGCAAATTATAATCATTTAGGGAAGTTTGAATTAATTTCCAATATCTGGATCTATCTAATCAGAATCTCTTGGAGACAGTGATCATGAACTAATTGTATTTTGTTTTGTTCTTGGAGCTCTCCAAGGGATTCTTCAGGATTGAGAACACTGAGGTGGTGTCATTACTTTGATATTAGATATCGAATGCAATTCCCTGGATAACTGCTTCTCATTCTTAGAACCTCAGATTCATCTGCATCATCCTGTAATGTTATTTCCTCAGTCAATATGCTTGACTTTAAAAATGCGTCTAATTGCCTATCTCTAGCCCACTGACGATGTGTTTCTTAAAGGCAAAGGCAATTTTTTTCTCTCTCCTTCTCAATCCAAAGCCCCTAATTCAAACAAAAAATTATATTTTAAAGAAATGCATCCATGAAAGAATGGCATTCAAATGAGCAATTCTAGAGATTTTCTTTCAATACTGCTGGCTGTCCCTTGTAATAATTGTAGAATATTTTTACAATTGTTTCCTTACAAATTAAATGAAAATAAAAAAATAAAATGGGAAGTAAATGATGAATAATAGAAATAGGATTCATTTTGTTTATTTATTTATTTTTTTGAGACAGAGTCTCACTCTACCCTTGGTAGAGTGCTGTGGCATCACACAGCTCACAGCAACCTCAAACTCTTGGGCTTAAGCAATTCTCTTGCCTCAGTTTCTCAAGTAGCTGAGACTGCAGGTGTCCGCCACAGCTCCTTGGCTATATTTTTTGTTACAATTGTCATTGTTGGGTAGCTGCCCTGGGCCAGGTTCAAACCTGCCATCTGTGGTGTATTTGGCTGGTGCTGTAACCACTGTGCTATGATAGGCCCCAAGCCAGGATTCATTTTAGAGAAGCCCACTTGCAAATTAACTAAATGGTGATCTTTAAATTACTTGTTCTAAAAACTACTTTTCTTAGTCTTAAAAATAGAATTTCTCTTTGATGACAAGACTAAACTGCACAGAACAGTTCTCTTTGATAGAATACACAAAATGCGTTTGCATACACAAAAATGAAGGTGGGAAATATTTTCCTGTATAAATATGTGACTGTGTATAGGGAAAGGAGAAGTGGAGCTCTATGAACAGAGTTAGTAGTGGTATATGTGTAATGCCTTTCCTAAATTAATAGCATGGAAAGTTTTAATTTCTAAAAACATAGTACAGAAATCACTGATGAATACTTGCCCACAGGAGTGCTTGTCTTCTGTACTGAATGAGAACAGGGCTGGAAGAGAGGTGGTCTGATATTTGTTAAACAAATGTCTCATACTCGAACCAGCAGGAAGGGGAGATATTAAAAATGGCCATATGTCATAAAGAATGCCATAGGATTTTCAACTTAAACTCTGAAAATTACTGCTAGAATCAAACAGTCAAAAAAATATATATATCCCATTAATACTTTGGATTGGAACTTTCAGATGATAGATCGCTTCTATCTGGCCCGTTAACAACTATGAACTTGACACATGCAAATGTTCTGTTTATTGTTTTCTTTATTGCCTATTTTCTTAGATGAACATAAACTACAAATGGGAAATACTAGCTATATATAATTTGTTTTAGAATAAAGTCATTATTTAGACAAAAAGAATTACTTTTCACTTAAAAAAATCTACATTACTGATAATGACTTCATTAAAATTAAGTCATCATTATTGATCAAGTTATTTACCTTTAAATTTGAAAAATAAACTAGTTTACTTATAGGATATATTAGAAAATATAATTTAGTAAACATCTGGCCTACTCGTGAAATAAGCATCCGTCTTATGTTTACAACCTAGAAGATTTGATTCACTTAAAGCAGGTTCACAAGTTCAGATGTTTTTCTGTAATCTCTTTGGACCTACCTGACTTCCAGAGTTGAAATATAAATCAGGTGGAATCAGGCTTCATCACCTCACATACAGTCTTCCTCTGTGGTTTTTGGAATCTGTAAACATGGAATAGAGCAATGATAATGAGAAAGGGGATGACAGATGAAATAACATCACGTGAATTGTGTCTGACAAATAAAACCTTATTTTTCCCTCAACTTTGTCTATCTTAAATTAAATTTATCTATTTTAAAAAATTCATATAAATATGAAATCATGAATACCTTCCTGTTGTTCAAGTAAAACAAATTATGATGATAAAATATTTTATCTCTATTAAATTTTATATTTTATGGGCTATAGTGTCATTCATTCCTTACAACAGCACTGTTTCTAAGCAGAGATTCTCTAATTGTACGCATTACTGGATATGATTATAGTCTCAGGTTTGCCTAAGGTCATGTTTTTATTAACAGTTTGATGCAAAAGTTGATTTTTTATCTTTTTGGTTAGTTACTGTAAAAAATGAGGTCAGATTGCCATTTACTATACATGTAAACTCTATATATAATATTTGATTTTGTTCTAAACTTGGTATCCAACTTATCATCCACTTTTGTTCTATGAACATTCACTTCACCCAAGTGCATGCAGCCTCCATGCTTATTCCCTTATAAGAACGATTCTCCTTTGCTCTTACATGAGTTTTAAAACCTGTCTAATTCTTTTATAGCACATGGTACCTTCTACCGCATAATGGAGCTAATAATGTCAGTCTTACTAGTGGGAAGTAAGTTCTTGGTGGGAATGAGTTCATTCTATGTCTCTCTGCATATTTCTTTCTTCATGGTAAGCAATCCTTTTAGGCCAAACACTATAGTAAGTACCTCGCATCAGAACATTTGATCATCACAAGATTAGATTTATACAATGAATTAGCACTGTGCTACCAATGAGGAAACTGTGACTTTCAGATCATGGCCAGGCTCACATGGCAAATAAACAGAGGGTGAGGATTGGAATCCAAGACTCTTTTTCTTAAAGCCTAAGCTTTAACTATACTACTTACTGGTTCCCAAATTAAAGGGTATGAACATGAATAACCAAATCCAAGAAAAGCATTTAAAACACACAAATAAATAATATGCATTTGTTTATGTAAGTCAGATATCCCTAAATCTTGCACTACCAAACTAGGTTACATTTTCATTTTAGTAAGGAAAAGGCCTCTACTCCATCTTAAACCATGCTCCTTCCTCTTCCCTGAGAGAAGGGAGTCTGCCTTTATTAGGGGGTAGTGTCCCTGTGCTCTAAATTATTCAGTAGAGGGTGTGGTTCTTAAATCTGTCTGGTCCCGCCTTTGCCTCCACTTAAATCTCAGCCCTAGCCTGTGCCTTGCTTCTCTGTGTGTAGTGGCTAATGGTAGGATTTTAATTTGGGCTTATTGAAGTTGAGAAAGTTCCATTAAGACCTTCAGCGTACCCACATGCTTCCCCAGAGACATTTGGTTATCAAAACATTGTTCTTCACTTGCTGCAGTTGTTTTAGAAACCTCATGTGGAGTAGTGGGTAATGGCAGGTAGGATTTGGGTGCTGGAACCACTTAGAAAAATGCCATTTAACATGAGTCAGAACTCCCTATTATTTATAGTACTTATTTTTCAAACCATAATCACCAGAATGTCCCACCTGCTCAACTGATCTTGAAGTCTGGATAGTCACTTTCCTTTGACTCCTATCTTGCGTGTCCCAGATTACCATTAGCTTTAATACACAGACTACATATATACTTTGATTTTTATATCTAAGGAAGGCAAAAGAATTATGTTTGTCACAAAAGCCGAACCTCCTGTTGGTAATGGCAGTGTCAAAAGCTAGCGGAAGCCACTTCATCATTTTAATTCTTTTTTTCCCTTTCCTAAGTCTTTTATTTTCATCCGTTTTGTTTTGATTGGTACAATAATTCAAATATTACAAGCACAAATCACCCTTTTAAAGTGTGGAAATTCACTGTTTTTTTAGTATATTCACATAGTTGTGCAACTATCACCACTACCAGATTACGAGCATTTTCATCACTGCATTCTTTCATCCAAACCTTGTTAGGAATTTTTCCTTATTCTTATGTAAAGTACAAGGTAAAAGCAGCTTCTAGTCACCTTTTCTATCCACTTGCTTTCCCTCATCACGATTAAACTCATCCAATGTAGAAATTCGTGTTTCTGTTCTTCAGTGCACTGAACACAGGTCACGCGCCCTCGGCAGTGGTGAACTGGGTTACACTGCTTCCGTTTGCTGGGTGAAGTCCCTCTGTTAATACTGTCCAATCCCCAAGAGGTGTGTCACCCACCATGACTCTCCACCCCCCTCCCTCCTTACCTCTCTCCCCTCTCCATTCTTCTTCCCACCACCATGTACCAGCATCAGTTGTCCTCTGATTGGAATTGACATAGATGTACAAATTAAATAGAACTATTCAAGAAAATTTCTCCCAGGCTAGGCGTGGTGGCTCACATCTCTAATCCTAGCACTCTGGGAGGCCCAGGCAGGTGGATTGCCTTATCTCACAGATTTGAGATCTAACTTAGCTCATGGGTTCCAGACCAGCCTGAGCCAGAGTGAGACCTCGCCTCTAAAAATAACCGGGAGTTGTAGCAGGCACCTATAGTCCCAGCACCTATAGTCCCAGCTACTCTTGCTGAGGCAAGAGAATTATTTGACTCCAAGAGTTTGAGGTTGCTGTGATCTATGATGTCACTGCACTCTACCAAGGGCAACATAGTGAGACGTTGTCTCCGAAAAAAAGAAAATTTCTCCCAGAAGAAAACATGTTTAAGGTGAACTGTCTCTAAATTATTAAAAATGTATAACAAATCTTAAATAATGATTCTCAAGATTTCATGGAACTAAGTTCTACTTTTGTGAACTATATCAATTTTTAAATAATTCTGATAGTTCATAATTATATTTTTATCACCAAGTTGATAAAATATGCCTCATTCCATTGTCATATACCATGACTATTTTATCTCATTGGCTGGAACAAACTGAATCATAAACAGATGGTAGATTTTAAGCTTCCAGTGTAACTGTTTTTTTTGGAAACAAGAGTCTCACTATATGGCCCTTGGGCAGAGTGCTGTGGTGTCACAGCTCACAGCAACCTCAAACTCTTGGGCTTAAGCGATTTTGTTGCTTCAGCCTCTCAGGTAGCTGGGACTACAGGCACCCACCACAATGCCCAGCCGTTTTTTGTTGCAATTGTCCTTGTTTAGCTGGCCTGGGCTGGGTTCGAACCCACCAATCCCAGTGTATGTGGCTGGTGCCATAACAATTGTGCTACAGGTGCCAAGCCACTCCAAAGATTTCTAAAACTAAAATCTTTTCCAACAGGGAGCTAACCTTCATTTAAGACCAAGTTTGAGAGATGCCGCAATTTCCCAAGGTCACATAACTCCAAAGAATAGGGCAAGAATTAAAATCTCAATCATTCTGACTCAAATGTCTGATTTTTACTACCAGGGTAATAAGGTCTCAGAATTTTCTATGCCAGAAAAGTCTTCTAAGTTGATCCCAGTAGAGATTTTGTTTTAAAAATAGTACAAGCATACACTATAAGACAATTAAATGGGTGCAATAACTATTTACAGAAAAATAACTAACTGATCAAAACATTATATGGAAGGCATTGTGTCATGGTGATTATCCAGTCTACCAATAGTCTACTTTTTCACTTAACATAATGTTTTCAATTGATAAAATATGTCTCTTTCCATTGTCATATACCATGACTATTTTACCTCACAGGCTGGAGCAAACTATATCACATCTTGCTGATATCAATTTGCTGAATCACAGTTTGTCGATAAATTCACATTGTAGAATTTATCAAGATTTCATTTCATTTTATTGTTAAATAATATTCTATTGTATGAATATCTACATTTTCTGTATCTGTCCATCAATTGATGATAGTTTAGATTGTTGTTACTCCTTGGCTATTTTAACTAACATTGCTGTGAACATCCTTATGCAAGCTTCTGCGTTTTCATTTCTTGTGGGTTTATGCCTAGGAGTGGAGTTGCTGGATTATTGGTAACTCTATGTTTATCCATCTGGGAAACTGTCAGAAGACTATTTTCCATAGTGGCTTCATCACTTTACATTTATATGGGCAACACATGAGAGTTCTAACTCTCCAAATCCACATAACCACTTTCTGTTGTCTTTTTCTTTATAACCGTGCTAGTGAGTGTGAAGTAGTATCTTCTATTTTTGAGTTGCAATTCCCTGAGTGCAAATTATTTTGAGCACATTTTATTGTGCTTATTAGCCATTTGTGTATTTGCTCTGGAGAATTGTCCATTCAGAGTCTTTGGCCATTTATAAGTTTTTAATATTTGTCATTTTATTTTTGAGTTTTAATAGTTCCTCATATATTTCATAATGTTTTAAATCAGATGTGCTAGTTCACATTTTTTCTCTAATTCAACACATTATCATCTCACTTTCTTAATGGTGTCCTTTGAAGTACAAAGGTAATTTTGATGATATACACTTTTCCCATTTTTTTTTCATTACTTTTGATTTTGGTGTCCTATATCCAAGGTTTCCAAGGTCATGAAAATGTACACCTATTTTTCTGCTAACAGTTTTATAGATTTAGCTCTAAAATTAGGAGGTTAATAGATTTTTAGTCAAATGTTTATGGTTTGAAATAGGGATCCAAATTCATTTATTTACACATAGATATCTAGTTGTTCCAGCACCAATTTTGGAAGGCATTTCCTTCATTAATTAATGTTTGATCATGTATCTTTGTTGAAAATCATCTGGCCCTAACTGTGATGTTTTATTTGTAGACTCAATTTCACTTTATTAATCTATATGACTATCCTCATGGGAGCATCACACTGTTTTGAATACCATACCGTTGGTGCCACTGTGTAGTAAGTTTTAAAATAGGTAAATATAAGTACGCCACATTTGGATTTTTTTTTTCAACACTGTTTTTCCTATTCTGGGTCTTTGAATTTCCATAAGACTTTTAGGATGAGCTTGTCAATTATTGCAAGGGAGTCAGCGGAGGGAATCCTTTGGTATCGCACCTCAGAGTGTGCAATCTTGGGCATAGGCACACACACATTGGAATGGTAATGGTTTTAACAAAAACGGTTTTACCGTCTCCCTTGCTGATCTTTCTGTTAAGTTATCTGTCCCATTCTATATTTCACTCTGCTCCAGTAATTATCAGTTGATTGTTCGAGTATTTTTGACAATGTCCTAGAACATAAATTGCTCTCCTAGTCAGTTCCAGCTAAAGCTGGGCTCCTTTGCAGGAATAGTTTTGAGGTCAGTCTTTGAAATTTATTCTGACATGATAGGGCTCCAAGTAGCTGTCTTGGTAAACTGACCTGACAACAATTTTAGCTTGTTCCCTTTGGCTGTCACCTTCTTCCTTTCAATTGCTTATGATCAAAATCTCTATTGTTTTTCAGCGCATCTTTAGGCTTGAAGTTCCCCACACTGTTCTAAATGAAATCATTTATTTGGGGAGGGTTTCAGAGTTCTGTGTTCTTTTGGATTGTATTTCTCCTCAGAGCAACATTTCTGAGCCTTTGCTCCTGATATGGAAGCTATAACAATAGTCCTCTTGATTTAGCACATTGCTCTTAAACCAGAAAATCTACTGTTTTTGAGAGCACTCTTACACCTGAACTTCCCATACTCTCTTCCCCATAAAATCAATTTCTTAGGAGAAAGATTTGTGTTTTCCTTTCTCCTTTACCCATAATCTCCGATCCACTACTCTGGGTACTAAGTGGGGTGGTAGCCTCTGATCTCTGCTTACCTCTTCTAGCAAGGGAACCTGGCAAGGCAAATTAAGTCCTCTTTATTCTTGGCTTCCTGTGGCTCTGAGTAAGGCTAGGAGAGAGCCTCTACGTATAGCCTCTATACCATACATAAACACAGTAGTGCCTCTGTGTTATGAATAGGGGCATAATTGAGAAAGGGGGTCCCTTCTTATGCTCTTTTGGCCATATTTACCAGGAAAGTAGCTTCTTCTAATGAAGTTGGAAAATATAAGAAATGCTGGCAGGTTGACCTGCTCTGTGACATGAGGTAACCCTTGATAGACAGCTGAGAAGAGAAAGAGAATCTCTCTTTTGGCCACACCTGCTCTCTCGAGAGTTTCCATTAAGTTGAGTTGGAGAAGGGAATTTGTGAGCAAATTGTGGCTCACGTGCCTAACACTCATGCTATTTTTACTGAATTTTAGTAGATTGTCTTAAGTAATTGTTTCTTAATTTTAAAGTATAACACTGGCACAGTTTCCAGAGACTTTAAATGGTTGCTTTTTTGCTGTTTTAGTCAGCTTTGCTTATTTCATTGGGGGTGGGTTCATATGTTTCCCCATGCTGCTGAAGAGACAAGGAACAGTAAGCAGGGTTGAAGGAAAGCCAAAAGATTTTTGGGTTAGCTGATCCAAGAAGAAACCATTAGAATATTCAGTTTGCACTAGTTCATGGTATTGAGAGGTTAAATTAACAACAACAAAAACAAACAAACAAATATTGAAGACCCCAATTGTATTTACTTTTGTGGATTTCATTGATTACATTAGTAGATGCTGTTTTAGTCAAATGATGGAAAAAATTAAAATACCTTGGAGTGAGGGTGGAGATTTGGAAATGAAAATTAACTTAATCAATTTGGCTAAATTCCTATAATTTTCAAACTTAAAATTTCTCATTAGGACAAAAAGGAGTTATATCATAGCCTAAAATACAAAAAGTAAATGTGAGGCAGAACCAATTAAATATATATTGCGTCATCATAATGTACATGGTATCTGAAGTTTATCCTAAATATTTTAATAAGAAACATATATACAAACCTATATTCATCCATCTAAATGATTGAAACACACACTTCTCTAATTTAAGAGTACTCAGAGGATTATATAACTTTAATTCTGGCCATTGTGAAGAATTTTATGTTATTACTTACTGCATGATCAAATGAAATTGGGAATGTGTCATAGAAACCATGTCTGGAACAGAACAGGCACCACTTCTTAAGAGTTATAGCACCTCCTTAAATAGCGCAGCACAATAATGCTGTGTGCAATCTGAACCTTTGCAAGAACTTAATTGGAAAATATGGTTTTAATAAATAAAACACATTTTCTAGTTTTTTAAGTACAACTAAAATTCACTTTAAAACCAATGAGCTGTGTTTTTTTTTTTTTTTTTACTACTTTTGAATGTTCTCTCAAATGAAAATAATAATTTTTTGGACTAAAAATTAAGATTTGGGTTTTCCAATAAATAGAGGAATCAAGGACTCTAGGGAGAGTTTAGAAGCAGTTGTTAGATTGATGGAACTTGTGGGTGGTCAGTTGTGATTCTTCTTTCAATTTAGAGAGAAAAAATAATGGCTGTTCTGGCTCATAAAATTGTATGTATAATTCCAGTTATTCTCTAATCAATTATTGCATATGCAAGCTTCCAGGTATTTTTCTCATGATGTCATTCCACATAGTTGAACATTTACCCAAAAATTACATTATAGAAATTTTGCATCACTGAATGTTTTGGAGTAAATATAATCTGTACTGGATTAATTTATCATACACTGCTTTTTAAATGTCACATAATCATAGTTTCTCTAGCTTAGGCAGCAATAATAACAACATTTTTTTTCCTTTGAAACACATTGTTTCAAGGAATTCAATCCTTAAAAATACATTCCAACGCAAACTGTATATGAGTGTAAAACCAATAAAAAAAAATCAGTCATATGAGAGGTAGTAAAAAATGGTTGAGGCATTCTGAATTAAAACCCCATTTTGCAATTGCAAACTCTGTGATTCTGGACAATTATTAAATCTCTCTTTACCTTGTTCTTCTTATTTACAAAACCTAGATAATAATTATATAAGGTTTATGGAAAATTAATATGTTGATATTTGAAAGAGGATAAGAAAATTCATGGCATTTAGTAGATATAAAATACATATTAGAAACTAATCTGTGTTAGTTGAGGCATAAAAGTGATATAAAATTTTTTTCTTAGATATTCAAGTATCAAGATATAATCTAATCTTATATAGATTAATAGATAAAACACCAAAAGTCTTCTTAATTTGAATAGCAAGATTTCAGGTAATAACCATTGAGGTAATATGTGTGTGTTTGTGTGTGTATATCTATTAACATATATATAAATAGGTGTGAGAGAATTAAGTGGAATTTATTCTGTTGTAGCTAAATTGGCTAAGTGCTCAAATTTGAAGACAATAACTAATAAATGAAAGGGAACTCTACATAAGAGGTTCTCAAAGGTGCCTAACATGTCTGCACCTAAGGGTTGCAGGGCACTTGGCAAATAAATTGTGTAAATTAATTTTTTAATATAAAAAAGATATGATATTTTCTGCGCCTACATGAAATATATAGATTTATCACTGATGACTTAAAAGGGAAAGGGGGGAGTAAGATGGTTGAATAGAAACGTCTAGTGATTGTCCCTTTATACAAACTCCAAATTCAATAACTAGCAACACAGGGAAGCACCCTCAGAAGAACCAAAAACCAGGTGACCGATGGCAGTATCAGGTTTTAATATTAAATAACAAAGCAAGAGGGACCGAAGATAACAGAAAAGACAATCTTGCTTTGCTTATGCCACCCCTCCCCCATCCCTTAGTAGTGCTTTACTAGTGGGCTAAGTGGAGAGAGACTGTGTTTGCCCTGGGAGGAGGGAGAGTGGAGTAATGTGGAAGTTTGCATTTAATTCGGACACCATTCACAGGGATACATGACACAGGATGAAATTTTTCCAGCACCCACAGAGGGAGCATAATGACCAGCCTGGACAGAGAGAAATCCTCTACCTTAAAGGGAAACCTGAGTCACAGGTAGCTGAGAAAGAGCAACTGGGGCCTGTATTAAATCCATTAAGCAATCCCTGGTTAATTCCTGCAGCTGTGCTAGTTCACGTCAGTGGACTGGGGTGCATACAGCCAGTGAGACACCAGCACCAGCAAGCTACAGGCTATGTAGCTCAAGGAAGGTCTTACTCCACTTGAGGAAAGGAAAAAGAAGAGTTCAGAGCACTTTCTTTTGCAACTTGGGTACCAAGTCCTGAAAGGGCTATATTGTCTTTGCACAGTCATTATTTGATCACTGGGATCATAATGATATGATGATTCTGACCAATGATGATGATGGTGGCAATAATTAATACAAAATGAATGACTTACCTTTCAAAATTAGAAAGCATTCCAGAATTGACATTTTTGTAAGCAAGCAAGAGGAAGGACTTTAAATTATCCAGTCCCATCAGGTTTAAATTAATAAAAAAGTATACTGCAAATTGTAATAGAGAGGGAGACGAAGATGGATGATGTTAGCCCAGTAATGAGGAAGAGCTCAAGGTTACAGAAATTGATCCAGGACAGCTTTGCACATTTCCCTTTGCCCATTTGTAATGAGAAGATCACATTCAAGTTCTTTCCGCCCAATCTGCAAATATTTGAAACACTTTTCAAGGGGTTCAATGGTAATTTTTGTGATTTTAAGGGTTTTTATTTCTTCTTTGCACAGAATAAGACAAGGCAGATTCACTGGGTGATGAAGAGTAATAATCATTTATCTAAGATTGATTTAGACCACATTCATCTGGCTTTTTTTTCCTGTTAATCAAGATGTGAAAAGCTTTGGGAATTTTGCTACAGATCACCTTTTATTTTTCCTTTGGTAAATGCTTATAATCATATTGCATTGATCTTTACTTACGCCAACTTATCTGCTTACATGTGTAACTGCAAGAACTGAAGCTACAGACTTTCCTAATTCACTTCTTGAAACTCCAATAATTCCCACTGTGACATGAATTAGAGTGTGGTTATCTCCATTTAAACATACCAAATGGCACAATTATTTTTACAATAATTCTGATCTTTTCCCACTCTTAACATAATTTGTCTCTTTTTTTTCAATACATGGAAGAAAATATAAAAAAAAAAATAAATGCAACACATACCTACTATTTTAAATAGCTTTACGAAACCTATATTTCTTTTCGTTTTCTTTTTGTTTTTTTTCAATTGTTGTTGTTGTTGTTTTGGCCAGGACTGGGTTTGAACCTGCCATGTCCAGTATATGGGACCAGCGCCCTACTCTTTTGAACCACAGGCACTGCCCAACCAAACCTATATTTCTTTCCTTCATTCACTCATTCAGATGCTCACAGAGTGCCTGATATGCACATAGCAATGCATTAGGCATTAGGTATTTTATGTAAACAAGATGAATGTCTGCCATTGAAGATAAGGTGAACATAGATGGGGAAAACTTGTAGACAAAACTATTTCAGATAAGAATAATGACACTTCTATACTGCTAGTGGGAAAGCAAGCTAATACTGCCTTTTTGGAAAGAAGTTTGGAGAATACTCAAGAAACTAGAAGTAGACCTATCATTCAATCCTGAAATTTCTCTAGTAGGTATACACCCAGATGATCAAAAATCATTTTTCAACAAAGACATTTGCACCAGAATGTTTATTGCAGTCAAATTCATAATTGCCAAGATATGGAAACAGCCCAAGTTCCCATCAACCCAAGAATGGATTAACAAATTGTTGTATATGTACACCATGGAATACTATGCAGTCATAAAAAAGATAGAGACTGCACATCTTTTATGTTTACCTGGATGGAGCTGAAACATATTCTTCTTAGTAAAGTATCTCAAGAGTGGAAGAAAAAAGTATCCAAAGTACTCAATACTACTACTATGAAATCAATATATAATCACCTATACATTCATATGAATAGTAAAACATAACTGTAGTCCAGATAGAGGAAGGGAGGGGGAGGGAGAGAGTAGGGAATGAGGAGGGCATTTGGTGGGATCTCACCTGATCCAATGGTACATTTCAAAACTATTAAGAATACAGTATAAATGTCTTACCACAACAAATAAGTAAGCAAGTGGGTGTTAATCGGTTTGATATAAACATTTCACATTGTATATCAAATAAGTATACTGTACCCCATAAATGCATCAATGTACACAGTTATGATTTAATCAAGAAGAAAAATCAATTAAAACAAAAGAATAATCAGGACAGGGAAAATAAAACAGAATAATTCAGGAAAGTGTGTTTTCTGTGGTAAGAAAGAGATAAGAAATAACTCTAATTGGAACAGGCAGCAGAGGGTAAGCCAAGGGAATGGTATATGGACTAATACAGATCCAATCTCACGATCAATAATGTAATACTATGACATTGAAAATTTATATTTAATAAGAAATAAAATGTTTAAATGAATACTTTTTTTTATTTCTTGGCCAGGGCTGGGTTTGAACCCACCACCTCCGGCTTTTGGGACTGGCGCCCTACTCCTTGAGCCACAGGCACCACCAAAAAGTACATCAAAAAGCAAGTATCACTTAAAAGGAAGGAAACCTTTACATTTGTCTTTACATTTGATAGTATTAATATTATTAAATATGTTAAGTGGAAAACTCATATAATTTGATAGTATAATGATATGAAATATTGTGTTTTCCTTATTTACTTTGACTAATGCTTTATCATATATGATGGCAAAATTATAAAATGATGACAGAGTTCTAAAGGAAGTTGTACACTTGTATATTAAAGGTAGTGTATACAAAATACTTGGAAAATATGACTTTAGAGTGAGAGCTGAAATATTCAAAGTGTAACGTTCTTGTTTACAGGAGAATGCTCAGTAACTTTTTTTAGGTCTCAGGTGTTTGACTTTTGACAAGAATACGTGGAAAATTGAGTCATTGAATTCTCATTACATCTCTATAGCCAACTTTCAACTGGAGATCAGGTAGCAGAAATCTACCTGTAATTGTAATTTGTAATTCTTGCCAGTATTTTGCTTATTTTTGAAAATAAGAGGCCATTTCCTTTGTCTTAACTTGCCAGAAATCTACCTGTAATTGTAATTTGTAATTCTTGCCAGTATTTTGCTTATTTTTGAAAATAAGAGGCCATTTTCTTTGTCTTAACTATTAGTCTGTCTCAAGTAATATTTGTTTACAATTCAAACTCTACACAGTAATTTTATTGCTCTATCAAAAATACAAATATATTATTTAAAGGTTGTGGGCTGATAAGGTCTATGCTTAAAATACTTTAAAGTTGTGTTTGTGGTCTGACAATTAAGTTTAAGAACTTGCCACTGTGTGCTTATGTTGACTGTACTGTACAAACAAGTTTGTAAGGTTTCATAACTTTGATATATCAGTGTCTTACAGCTGTGTTCATGCTAACATAAACTTACTGAATGGCATGTCTTATTGAATGGCATTCATTATTGTTGCATGCCATTGCAAGAACGTTGGAGTTGGAATTACAGCAGCAAACAAACATTTATAAAGTTCTTGTTAAACTTGGCAAGAGTGGAAGTGAAACCAGACACATTAGTCCATGTTTATGAGGATAATGCCATGAAAAAAATGGCAGTGCACGAACGGATAGTACGTTTCTCTGAGGAGAGAGAAAGCATCGCTGATGAAGAGAGGTAAAGCAGGATTGATAATAAAATTGCAAAAATTTATTGAAATGTGTGTAAAAATCTTGGGCTAACTATGAGATGCATAGCATACCAAATAAACATTGATAGATAAAAAGTTAGGAAATTCCTAACTGAAAATCTTGTTCCAAAACTCATGGATCTTGGATCATAACAATGCACCAGCTCACACAGCACTTTCTATGAGGAAATGGTTAGTCAATAAATGAATATGTGTATTAGAACACTCTTGCTACTCATGTGATATAGACCCCAAAGACTTTTTTATTTACTAGAAGATAAAGGAAATATTAAAAAGAAGGCTATTTGATTACATTCAGGACATCAAGGATAATATTATAACGGCTTTGATAGCCATTCCAGAAAAGAGTTTCAAAATTATTCTGATGGGTAGACTAGGTGCAGGCATTGGTGCATAGTCTCCCAAAGGAAGTACTTCAAAAGTGATCATAGTGATATTTAGCAATGACATATGTAGTACTTTTTCTTAGATGAGTTTGGGAACTTAGTTTTCAGATCTTTGTGCTAATTGGTTAATACTTTTCAGAATGTTTCACTACTGAATCTCAAACTGCACTGTCAAGTGAACATGAAAGTTGTTTAGGGGTATTTTTAATTGATGTATATTTTACATTCAGTAAATGAACAAAAATATATAATTCAATATATTTTGAAAAATTCTTTCACTTGTATAACCCAGATTCCTATTAAAAAATAAACTACGTTTACCATTTGAAAAAGATCCCTTATACTTCTTCCCATACCCTACACTTAACCTTATTACACCTGTCAAGAAGTAACCATTATTCTTATTTTTTTTCCTTGTTTCATTACAGTTCGATTGTAATTGAACATCAAATTTGACTATGGCATTTTTTGAACAGCTGGGTAGATTAATGCTTTAAAATATTTATCATTTTTGTGTGTGTTAGTAGCTTATTCCCTTTTGTTGTTTTAATATCCTGGGAGTTATTCCACTATATGGGTAAAAACTAATTTACCTAATCATGTCTAAGTCAATAGATATTTAATGTTTCCTATTTAGAGCTACTATGAATAATGTTATAAACACTTGTGTGCACTTTTATTTTTTATGTTTGTTTTCATATGTCTTGTTTAAATATCTAGGTATGAGACGGCTTGGTCATATATTTTTAAATCAAATTTAATTTTAGGAAAAACTGAAATGCTAATTTCCAAAATGACTTCTATCATTTTATTCTCCCATCACTAATGGCCACATCCATACCAACATCAGTGTTGTTGATCTTTTTGAATTCTCACATGTAATGGTATCACATTGTGGGTTTATTTTGTATTTTTTTCCTGAATACCAATATTAAGTAATTGTTCATATCCATACTGGCATTTATTTTGTGATGTCTTTTTCATGTCTTTTGACTATTTTTAATTTTTTTCTTTTTTTTAATGAATTGTGCAAGTTCTTTACATATTGTGGATACATGTTCTGTGGGAAATTACTTATAGCTGTGTTCTTCTAGTCCTATAATGTGTTTTTTGAGTCCTCCATAAAATTAGGTAAATAGGCTCAGCGCCCATAGCATAGTGGTTATGTCACCAGCCACATACATCAAGGCTGGCAGGTTTGAACCCCAGCTAAACAACAATGACAACTGCAACAACAACCACAACAACAAAACAAACAAACAAACAAAAAACTGGGTTTTTGGAGGACTGTAGCCCCCGTTATTTGGGAGGCTGAGGCAAAAGAATCACTTAAGCCCAAAAGTTTGAGGTTGCTGTGAGCTGTGATGCTACTACACTCTATCAAGGTAACATAGAGAGACTCTGTCAAAAAAAATAATAATAATTAGGTAAATAAATGAAATGTTGTCTACCTGAAGGTCAAAAAGATACTTTCTTATTTCCCTGTAGAAGTTTTTGTGTTTAGCCTATGGTCTACATCAAAGTAATTTCTATATACTATGTGAGGGATAGGGTGAGGATCATTGTTTTTTAAGCATTTTAGAGTAAGTAATTCCAGTCCCATCTAATGGAAAGACTTTAATTTCCCTATTGAATTATTTTGGTGCTGTGGTTGGAAATAACCATATAAATGTGAGCCAATTTCTAGACTCTATTCTGTTCCATTAATCTATTTTTCAACCTTTATTCCAGTACCATACCAACCACCGTGGTAATTATAGATGTGTACAAAATTTTTCTTCCAAATGGTTTAACTCCTTCAGAATTGTTCTTTTTCAATGTTGTTTTGTCTATTCTAACTCCTTTGAGTTTATACATGTATTTTATAGTTAGATGGTAACATATGCTTAAATTTTGATTAAGAGTATACTTAATGCATAAATCAACTTAAAAGAAATTGCAGCTTAAACATATTTATTCTTTCTTTTCCCTCACTCTGATATAGATCCCTTTTTGTTTTCATCATTTTAAGTTTTCTTTAGTGTGGTTTTGTTTATCTTCTTTCCATAAATTACAGCATGATGTGTCATTAATATTATTCACTTCAAAACACTTCTTAATTTTTCTTTTTAATTTCTTCTTTTGACCTGTGAATTATTTGGAAGTAGGTACGTGGTTTGAAAGTATGTGAGCAAACATTTTCAGCTCGTTTTTGGTGTTGATTTCTAGTTTCTAATATTCTTTGTACATTTCTTGCAATGCATTTTACTAAATTTGTCCTTAACTATATCATATTTTCTTAAAATACAGCTATACCTGATATTGTGATTGTAATTTATACACACAAACACTAACCATGCATTCTGTCGGTTTCCTATTATAAAGTCACTTATTAGCACTGGGGGATTGTGTTCCGATTTGCTTTTTGTTTGTGTGTTTAATGCTTGTGTTTTTGTCCCTCAGGATTATCTCCATACATGATCATGTCACCTGTGAAACAAATAGGACTCTCTACCGGGTCTTCAGTCTATCGGACTCTAAGACTGATTTCATCCTTCAATGACATTTTTTCTGAAGATAGTATCAGGTTAAGAAATGGGATAAGGGAAATCTTATTTAATTCCAGAATGTGATGGGATGTCAGTGCTCTTTTGGAGAAATAAAGGCTAGCCATCAACAACAGGAAAAGGTGATAGAAACAGCCTTAGAAAATTGGTCAAAATATAGGAATTGAGACAGCCCTAAAAGGTTATTGGGGGGGGAACTATGGGATTTGAATGTAAAACAGAAAAATCACCAGGCAATTTCTTAGGAATAGCAGAAGGTGGGCTCTAAGTTAACTGATCAAATAGCTAGCAATTGATGGAATAAAGTTATTATGTGAGCAGCTATTGAAAAGATCCCTCCTTTTTACCAATAACTCTAAAAAGGCAATATTTGATGATGAGCAAACTTCTGAGGGCATACCTAGCCATAGGAGATATACCTGCTGGCTCTCCTTCCTGGCCTTATTGAGCTTTTCCAGGTAGACAAATCTATACATGTTATGCAAAATCCTAAATCAGAAAAACTAGAAAAAATATTCCATACTATGGAAGTGGGCAAGAAGCAGCCAGGTTGGCCCATAAATGTATCATGTTGCCTCCCTGACAATAGCTGGCCTAGCCACAATTCATCTGGAGGGAAAAAGGACGAATATTTTGAAAGCATTATACTCACGCTCGGACAGAACTGATCTAAATCTCTGGGAAGGTATTTTCAGAATTAGAATGTGTTTACACAGCAGACAAAGCTGGCAGATGTTATGGCAAAGAAGTTGCTATAGAAAATCAATTAAAATAGGTTGGTGGGTGCAATGTATTTAAATTGAGGAAATACATATAAAAAGACGTAAGAGAAACAACAACATAATCTTGCTTGGATATGAAATTATGTAGAAGCAATGGAAAATTAGAGAAGATTCTCTAGGAGAATTTTCAGGGTGAATTAAAATATATAATTAAGATATTTGATTTTGAGACAGTTTTTGTGACAACTAAGGTAGAAAAACAATTACAAAAGTGAGAAAAAATTAAATTCAAGAGATTTCTTCTTGAATTGCAAGGCTCTCCAACACTGATTTTAGCTCACAGTAAAGAAAAGTTTCTGAGGTTTAGAAGTAAAATGAGGGAATTTGTATTTGGGTGCCATTTAGTTCTCAAAAGTTAATTCAAAGAAAAAGCAATCACTAACCACAAAGATCTGTCCTTCTGGAAGATGCCTCTGGAAGGCAAATTAGAATTTTACATGGCATCAATTTAGTCTAGAGGATTATATTTAGTTTAGGAAATGCTGACTATTCCCAAGCTCCCTTAAATATGGTCTTCTGAGACTATACCCCTGACAAAACTCCATCTAACTCTGTGGTTTCTGAAAGCATGGTCGTTCAGAGTGTACATGCAAGGGATTCCACGTGGGCTCTAACTACGTCTGCCTCTTAACAAATTTGGGATTGGTATATTAATCAAACTGTTTCAGTCAACTTAATGGTCAGATAATTAAAGTTTATGTATGTGCAAGGGTGGGGATTAGTGAAGCCAGCCTAGTTCCCTCTGAAAGTTTTTCTTGGAGCAACTTCATAGATTCAAAAGACATTAGTAGAGAGTATGGTAGGACCACCAACTCTGCCACATGAAGTTGGAGTTATTTACTTTTATAAAGAGAATGTAGCTCTAACCAGGTTAGTAACATTCAGAAACTATCCGTTTTCCATTCAGAGACTGTTCTCTTTTTTACTCCGTAGAACTTTATACCCAAGAACCTATCTGGATTCTGTGTATTAATTTCTCTTTTCTGCCATAACAAATTACCATAAATGTAGCAGCTTAACAACAACACAAATGTGTCTTTTTACAATTATAGAGATGGAAAGTTCAAAATCAGTTCCAGTACATAGCTTCAAGAAGTTGGCAGGACTGGTTTCTAAGGAGAATCTACAGGGAGAATCTGTTGCCTTTCCCTGTAATGTTCCTAAAGCTCTCCTGTGCTCCTCGCCTTCCTCTGTCTTCAAAGAATATCACTCCAGTCTCTATTTCCATCACCGTTTCCTCTGATTCTGCCTACTCCAGTGTCTCTCTTATAGAGACTATTACGATCACATAGGATTTTCACAGAGAATCCAGGGAATCTCTTCTCAAAATCCTTGCAGTTAAAGAGATTGAAAGTTCAGAGTTTTTTCCATAGGAGGTAACATTCCCAGCTTCTGAGAATTAGAATGTAGGCATCTTGGGGTGCATTATTCAGCCCACCACAGGAGGAATTTCCTGCTTAACAGTAAAAATTCTCCAATTCACAGCATTTCTTTGATTTTTAAAATGTACTTTTTACGTTTTACTTTAGAGGCATTTACTTCTTAGGACTTTCTAACTGAGCTTCTGTCCACCCTCACCCATTAGTAAGCGGAAGTCCTGAGGTGGAGAGCCCCAGGAATTTTTAGTAAGATGCTCCTTGCATCACTGGAAGGATGGGTACCGAGGGGACATGGCTTGGCATCAACAATGCACTACAACATTTTGAAAACAACCAAAATATAATGAGAGTTAACCAAATGGCACCCTTAATAATGGACTGAATGCAATGTAAACAAATTCAGTTCTAGGGAAAGGGCTGGAGAAATTGCTTGTGGTGACTGTCACTTTCCCTTGAGGTCATGTTTAAACGCCGATACTATGAGTTGCCTGGGGACCTGTAGTTCCAGAATTCTCTATCAATAAGACACGGAAAAGAGGGAATCTAAAATATACTCCCTGGGAGACATATGAGACAGCTTTAATCTGGAGATGGAGGCAATTAAATGCCACCCTTTTAATGTTCAGGGAGACATCATTGCCAGGACATCTCCTGGCTTGAAGGAAGAAAGTGGGAGGTCTGGTCACAACAGTGATTTCAAAGAGTATTTCCGCAGCTTTCTGTCAAATGTTTTCAATAAATACTCAGTTTTAATCTGCCAGTCCTTTTTGGAAATTCAGCATCAAAAACAAGCATGAGAATTACTTGATCATTTCTGGTCATCAACTTTTGGGGAGTATTCCTACAAGTCATGGGCTTCATATACTGTATTTCATTCAGGTTTGGGAACAATGGGATACATATGTCAAAGTGAAAGGGAAAAATGTTACAGCCCAGGAATCTTGCTAAATTCAAAGTCAGAAAGTCGTACAAAATTTATATTTGGTCAAAATTCCGCTTAGAAATCCTTTGCTTGGGCCATAGGTACAGAATGCAGTCATTAAAACATTTAAGTTTTTTTTTTCAGATTAAAATATAGATTCAAACTTCTGGTGTCATAAAGATGATTTGGGTAGTTTCTTCAGTTTCACCACCCTCAGCTAACTATTCAGTAGGACTTAGGATGCAGATGAAATTCCTTCTTAGACTCAACCCTGTGAATAATGCAGTTCACTACTTTGTCAGAGATCACAAAATCATCCTCTTGTTATTCCCATCGGTTTTAGCCAGCATGTGCTGAAAATCACAGATGGAACTGTTTCACACTAAAAGAACATAGAGGGATGAGACAGGGAAGAGCAGATTGATATATCCTTTCTCTCATGCTTACTCTGCAGAAGCTGGGACGATCCCCACACCACTTAAACTGTTGTTTTTTTTCTCATACATTCTTCTAACCAAGCAACTATATTCAAATTTCACTTAGCTGAGTAGTTTTATAGTGTGATTTAAAATATTAGTTTTAAAGCTCAACCTGGGATAAATCCAGTTTTTCTTAATTTTTGGAAACACTTATTTAAATAAAATAGAGTACAAATGACACATATGAAATTGGGTACAGAGCCTTAGGATGTTGCCTCACCAGTGAAAGCTGCTGATGTCCAATTTTTGTAGCTTCAGACCCAACTCGTCTCTGGGTTCCCAAATTTGTTTTGACATTTGGGAGGTAGGAAGAGTTTTTGAGCAGAAAAATGTCTTCTTTCTAATGGTAATTTGGAAAAGCTGTCACACTAATTAGAAGGAAAAGGTGAATGCAGAGAGATTGATTAAAATTCTATTGCAACAGGCTGGGCCTGGAGGCTCATGCCCGTAATCCTAGCACTCTGGGAGGCCAAGGCAGGTGGGTTGCTTGAGGTCACAGGTTTGAGAAAAGCCTGAGCCAGAGAGGGACCTCATCTCTAAAAATAGCTGGGCATTGTGACAGGCGCCTGTAGTCCCAGCTACTTGGGAGGCGAGGCAAGAGAATTGCTTAAGCCCAAGAGTTTGCGGTTATCTGTGAGATGTGATGCCATGCCACTCCACCCAGGGTGACAAAATGAAACTCTGTTTCAAAAAAGAAAATTCTATTGTAACAATTTAGACATAAAAATATTTTAGGCCCACCTAGGATAATTATATTGGTATTGGAACTAAATAAGACTTTTAAGGATTTTAAGATAGAGTAGTGATAATAATGTAAAGGAAAGTGAGAATTAAGAATCAATCTGAGGCTCTGGTGTCTACAGGGTTAGTGGATGGAAGAGTTGCGGTGCCAAGTGGATGACATAGAAAGGTCAAGAAGAGGGTGAAGTTCATAATTCTGATTTTTAATATTTTAATATTTAGTTGTGGGCCCCAAAGGAAATCCAATTTCTTACATTAACTTGTAATTTAATATTTATGCAACTCCCATGGTACTTAAAATTAATTATAACAGATGCACAATAAAGATATATAAATCCCTCCCTTTTTTCCTCTTATTACGCATTTTTCTTTTAGTTGATAGAAATTTGGGAAATAATATTTGACCTAAACAATAAATATTGATCTTACATAGTACATACTTGCTTTATTTATTAAAATGCTTACAAAAGTAGCCAGTGTTATGGATGTGCATATATACAGTGTCCCAAAAGTCTCCATACCTAGAAGAAAATTAACAAACTCACATAATAACAGATATCTTGGAATGGGTTTATCATGAATGGAAGAGAAGAATTCATTTGTGTGTAGAAATGGGCCAACATGTAGAGAATATTTTGTAAAATTTTGTGATGAATATTTTGTGAATAGAGGTACATTTAGCTTCAGTTTCCCATTTCCCTAGTATGGTGACTATTGAGATACCCTGCATGTTATTCTCAAAGACAACTATCACTTTATTTTTAAAATATGGTTTTAATAAACAATTGTAATGCTTTATTCTTGATCTCAAGGTTTTAAAGTGATTTTCAGAATTATTGGTTTACATTGCTTATGCTTAAAGAAAATGAAAAGTTGGGCGGCTCCTGTGGCTCAGCGAGTAGGGCACCGGCCCCATATACCGAAGGTGGCGGGTTCAAGCCCGGCCTCGGCTGAACTGCAAAAACAAAAAAATAGCCGGGCACTGTGGCGGGTGCCTGTAGTCCCAGCTACTCGGGAGGCTGAGGCAAGAGAATCGCTTAAGCCCAGGAGCTGGAGGTTGCTGTGAGCAGTGTGACGCCATGGCACTCTACCCAGGGCGAT
>CAUYON010120081.1:0-11591 GCA_963573935.1 Arctocebus calabarensis
TGGCTTGATGACATTTCCAATCTCCGCCACTTTAGCCTTCCTCAGGGTGTCCAGAAGCCTCACGCTGTCTCCCTGTGTCCCCAAAGGGAAGTTTCTGGGCAGATCCTGCCTGGCAGAGATGCCTGAAGTCCTCTCTCCCCAGTCTCACCGGGCCCAGCCGCAAGGAAGCTGTTCAGTTTTTCCATTTTTAGTAGAGATGGAGTCTTGCTCTTGCTCAGGATGGCCTCCAATGCCTGAGCTTAGGCAATCCACCTGCCTTGGCCTTCAGAGTGCTGAGATTACAGGCATGAGCCACCATGGCTAGCCTATGGCACTTCACTTTCTAAAACTCACATTCAGGGGATTGGAAGCACCTCAGAAGGGGCCTTTTATTCCATATGCTATTGTACAAAAGAGTAGATGTTTCTACAAAAGTTTTCATAGGATAACTTTTTCACTAAGACCATACATTTTTATCATCCACAGAATTCTCCTAAACTATGATCTGAGGCTGTATGTTGTATAAGACTAGTCTTACATTAGGTTCAGCAAAACTTGAATAGTTGACTGTGCCTTTCTTTCTTTCTTTCTTTTTTTTTTTTTTTTGAGACAGAGCCTCAAACTGTCACCCTGGATAGAGTGCTGTGGCATCACAGCTCATAGCAACCTCCAATTCCTGGGCTCAAGTGAGTCTCCTGTCTCTGCTCCCAAGTAGCTGGGACTACAGGTGCCCGCCACAACGCCCAGCCATTTTTTGGTTGTAGCCGGCATTGTTGTTTGGCGAGCCCAGGCTGGATTTGAACCCACCAGCTCAGGGGTACGTGGCTGGCACCTTAGCCACTTGAGCCACAGGCGCCGAGCCTGACTATGTCTTTCTTGAGAGAAAATATCTCTAATTTCTCAGGACAGTATATAGTAGAATTAAACAGAAAAAGTAGCCATCTCTGTTTTTTATTTTAAATGATACATTTGTATCCGCTTTGGTTTCAAGATTGTACCTGCTGTGGCATTCTGTCACAGTGCAAATAAAAACAGCTGGGACATGGATAGAAGTACAAATGCTTGCAAGAGGTGGACTTCCATAGGTGCAGGGAAGCCCCGAAGAACCTCTGCAGTGGCCTTTCACTGAAGCAGTATACAACAGGTGTGGGGGGCCCGCGGACCAAGATCAGAGCTTAATGATTGCTCCGAGCTCTTTCCCCAAGGGCTCGACTCCCACCCTGTTGTACCACAAATGTCCAAAGTTCAATACCTACTTGCTAACGAGCAACAGATCTTATCCCATTAACGAATGCAGTTGTTTGAGGGCTTGAACGAATGCAGTTGCTTGAGGGCTTGTCTCTGGGCAGCAAAACATCTCTATACTGGCTTGGAGATTGTCCCACTCCCAGCGTCTCCCTCAAGAACTGGTGACGGCTTCTACAAGCCTGGTGCTCAGTCTCCTACACAGATGATGCAACACAGGTCCTGAATCATACAACAATTAGAATAAAGCGTTCCTCTTTCCTGGCAGTGGGCCCCTGTTTTAATGTCAAAATAGGGAGAAATGTGTGAGAGGGTATGAGGTTTGTCAATTAATTTCCACTCTATCTTTGGGGGTCTTGAAACTAGTTTGTTATTAAGAAGCGAATTCTACCCATGTAAGGAATAAATTTGCTAAGGGTGACCTCTCTGCTTATATGCTGTATGGCATCTTCATGTTTTTTCAAAATCATCATTGCTTTCAGTTTTTCTTTTCTGCCTGAGATACAACACTAGGGAAAGTTTCACAGTTTTTGAGAAAAGACCTAGAAGCCTGTTGAAGTAGACTTATGAGTCAGGGTTCAGCACAGGAAACCCAAGCCACTCTGGGTATTCGAAGCAGAAAGAGCATTTATATGTAATTCAGATATTGCAAAGGCGTCTGAAGGCTGGAGGAACAGGCTCCAGTTTGAGCCTCCTGGAGGCTGCCCTGTGAAAAATTGAGTCATGAAAATACCACCATTAGCCACAATCCTAGAAGGCAGCTGCTGGTATCCAGGCAAGTAGCTCTCGAGAACAAGGAAGCTAGGAGTTAGGTGCTGCTGCCCCAAACTCAATCCCTGCAGATGTGCTTGTCAGGAGCGATATCTTCAGGAAGATGGCTTCTGTCTTCTCTCCACTTCCCACGTAAGTCACACTGGTGGAACCCAGTTCACCCTGAGAGCATGAGCTGCAAGCAAGTTTGGGAAATATGTCTTTGCTGTTTAGGAACGGTTAGGAGGGGAGATGGGATGGACGCTCATGACCCGATTTACTATACCTAGTTTAGTTTGTTAAAGGGTGGGTTGGCAGACACCCCAGGTAACATCGTAATCCACAAGTGCTTCCTAACCAGCTGCTGTTACTTGGCAAGTGGCATCTTCATTTGAGAATAGAGCCTCCCCAACTTCTCATTTTGGAGATTTTCAGAATGAAAGTTGAAGGAACAATGCAATGAGCACATTCATTAAGTGTCATTATATTATTTTGGCACATTTGCTTTCTCTCTTGCGGCTTATCTCCATCCCTTTCTTTAAACAAATCATTGAAAATAATTTGTAAGAGTTTATCTCTGTTCCATTGTCTTATGTTCATTGCTGAGCCAGAACCACACAGCTGTAACTATCGAAACTTTACACCTGATAGGAAAAATACTCCCACATTTTTCTTCATTTAAATTCTTTTTCTCAGACTTTTTTGCTCACTTGTTCTTTTTTACTTCCCATTAAAGGTATGTATTTCAATGGTTTTTAGTACATGCAAAATGTACAACCATCACAATCGATTTTATTTATTTTTATTTATTTATTTTTTGAGACAGAGTATTACTATGTCACCCTCAGTAGAGTGCTGTGGTGTCACAGCTCACTGCAACCTCTAACTCTTGGGCTTGAGCGATCCTCTTGCCTCGGCCTCCCAAGTAGCTGGGACTATAGGCGCCTGCCACAATGCCTGGCTATTTTTTTGTTGCAGTTGTCGTTGTTTAGCAGGCCAGGCCGGTTTTGAACCTGCCACCCCAGGTGTATGTGGCCGGCAGCCTTAATCACTGAGCTATGGGCACCAAGCCCACAATCGATTTTATAATAGAATATGTTCATCGCCTCCAAAAGACCTTCATCCTTGCCAGGACATTAACTACCCTACCATAATGCTTTCATCAATCCTCACTAGCCCTAGGTAACCACTAATCCACTTTCTGGCCGAATAGATTTTACATTCTGACACTTCATGTAAATAAAATCATACAATATGTTATTATTATTATTATTATTTGTGACAGAGCCTCAAGCTGTCACCCTGGGTAGAGTGCTGTGACATCATAGCTCACAGCAACCTCCAAGTCCTGGGTTTAAGCGATTCTCCTGCCTCCACCTCCCAAGTAGCTGGGACTACAGGTGCCCGCCACAATACCCAGCTATTTTTTGGTTGCAGCTGTCATTGTTGTTTGGTGGTCCTGGCCTGGATTCGAAATCGCCAGCTCAGGTGTATGTGGCTGGTGCCTTAGCCCGTTGAACATACAGGCGTCGAGCCCCAATACGTCATCTTTTTGTAATTAGGTTTTTTTCACTTAGCATCATGTTTTTAAGGTTTATTCATGTTGAAGCCTATATCACGACTTCATTCCTTTTCTCTGACAAATAATATTTCACAGTATGCACAGACCACATTTTATTTATCCATTCATCAACTGCTGGACATTTGGGGTTTCTCACCTTTTGGCTATTATGAATAATATAATACTACCATGAATATTTGGGTATAGGTTTTTGTGTGGATGTACGTTTTCACTTCTCTGGGATTTATATCCAGGAGTGGAATTTCTGGGTTGTATGGTTTAAACATTTGAGAAATGGCCAAACTGTTTTCTAATCTTATGTTCCTACCAGCATTCTCACCAGCACTTGTTATTATTATCTGATTTCTTGGTTACAGCCTTCCTAGCACTTGTGCCATCTGTTCTTGTGAATGAGTTTAGATTCATTTTATCCTGTTGTTACTTTTAATGGGGTTGCTTTAAATGTATAGACTATTTGGGGAGATTGGACACCTTTTTAGTGGTTAAGATTTACCATCTAGGAATACAGGATGGCTTTCCTTTATGTTCCTCAGTTTTAGCTTTATTTAGCAGTCCAAATTTAAAGAGTTGGATTAAAGATTTAAACATAAGACATGAAACTATAAAAATTCTAGAAGAAAGTGCGGGGAACACTCTTGAAAGTATTGAAGACCCTTAATATCTTTCTCTTACCTGATTGCATTAGCTAGAACTTCAAACACTATGTTGAATAGCAGTGGTGATAGTGGACATTCTTGTCTGGTTCCAGTTTTAAGTGGAAAAGCTTTCAGTTTTACTCCATTCAGTATGATATTGGCTGTGGGTTTGTTATAGATGGCTTCAATCAGTTTAAGAAATGTGCCACCTAGCCCTATTTTCTAAAGTGTTCTTGTTAGAAAAAGATGCTGGATTTTGTTAAGTGCTTTTTCTGCATCTATTGAGAGGGTCACATGGTTTTGTTTTTGTTTCTATTAATATAGTGAGTTAACTTTATGGATTTGCATATGTTTAACCAACCTGGCATCCCTGGGATAAAGCATACTTGCTGTGATGTATAATTTTTTTAATGTGTAGCTGTAATCTGTTTGCTAAGATTTTATTGAGTATTTTTGCATTGATATTCACTAGTGAAATTGGTCTATAGTTCTCCATTTTAGCTAGGTCTTTTTCTGGTTTTGGGATCAGGGCGATGTTTGCTTCATAGAATGGATTAGGAAAGGTTCCTTTCTTCTCAATGTTTTGGAATAGGTTCTGCATGCAGTTTAGGAACAAGTTTTTCTTTGAAAGTTTGATGGAATTGTGGTGTGAAGCTGTCTGGTCCAGAGATTTTTGTTTGTTTGTTTGAAGATTTTTTATTGTTTCTGTGATCTCAGTGCTTGATATTGGTCTGTTCATGTGATCTATTTCTTCCTGGCTATGTCTAGGGAGATGATGTAGTTCCAGGTATTTGTCCATTTCCTCCACATTGTCAAATTTAATGGAATTGGCTCAGAGCCCATAACTCAGGGGTTAGGGTGCTGGCCACATACACTGAGGCTGGTGGGTTCGAGCCCAGAGCGGGCCTATTAAACAACAATGACAACTGCAAGGGGAAAATAGCCGGGCATTGGGGCGGGCACTTGTAGTCTCAGCTACTTGGGAGGCTGAGGCAAGAGAATCACTTAAGCCCAAGAGTTTGAGGTTGCTGCGAGCTGTGACGCCATGGCACTCTACCGAGGGCAACATAGTGAGACTTAGTCTCAAAAAAAAAAAAATTGTTGGAATAGAGCTTTTTGTAGTAGTCAGAGATAATCTCTTATATCTCTCTGTTATCTGTTGTTATTTCCCCCTTTTCATTTGATTGAGGTTATTAGAGACCTTGCTTTTCTGTTTCTAGTTAATCTGGTAAAGGTTTATTGATTTTCTTTATTCTTTCAAAGAACAAACTTTTTGTTTTGTCGATTTTCTGAATAATTCTTTTGTTTTCAATTTAATTCATTCCTAATTTACTTTTGGTTATTTCTTTTCTTCTCTTAGGTTTGGGGTTGGATTGCTCTTCCTTTTCCATTTCCTTGAGATGATTCATTAGGTTATTGATATGCTGTCTATCTGTTTTTTGGATGTAGGTGTCTAATGCCATACATTTCCCTCTTAACACAGGCTTTTGTAGTAGCTCACAGTTTTTGATTGCTTGTGGCTTCATTACTATTATGTTCTTTCATGTCTTAAACTTAAATCTTTTGTCCAGGGAGAGTCAATTTTTTGTCAAAGGTAAGAAGTGTGGATCCAGTTTCAGTCTCCTACACATGGCTAACCAGTTCTCCCAGCACCATTTATTAAATAGGGATTCTTTTCCATAGTGCACACTTTTCTTCAGTTTATCAAAGACCAGTTGGTGGTATGTGGCTGGGTTCATCTCTAGGTTCTCTATTATATTCCATAGACCTATATCTTTATCTTTGTGTCAGTCCCATGCTGTTTTGATCACTATAGACTTGCAGTATATCTTGAAGTCCAGTAACATGATGCCTTCAGATTTGTTTTTATTCCTAAAAAATGTATTGTCTATTTGGGTTTTCTTTTCTGGTTCAATATGAAATGAAGTATTATTTCTAAAAGTTCTTCAAAGTATGACATTGATGCCTTGATGAGGATTGCCTTAAATATGTAGATTGCTTTGGGTAGCATGGACATTTTAACAATGTTGATTTTTCCCAGTCATGAGCACAATATGTCAACTTCTTCTGCTATTTCTTTTCTCAGGATTTCATAGTTGTCTTTATAGACATCTCTTCCTTTGTTAGATATATCCGCAGGTATTTCATCTTCTTTGGAGCTACTGTAAAAGACATTGTTTCTTTGATTTTATTCTCAGCTTGAGTATTATTAGCATATATGAAGGTTACTGATTTGTGGACATTGATTTTGTAGCCCAAGATGTTACTGTATTTGTCAATCACTTCTAAGGGCTGTATAGTTGAGTCCCTGAGGTTTTCCAGGTGTGAGATTATGTCATCTGGTTCAGCATCCATAGCATAGTGGTTATGACACTAGCCACGTATGCCGAGGCTGGCGGGTTAGAGCCTGGCCTGGGCCAGCTAAACAATGACAGCTGCAACAAAAAATAGCCGGGCATTGTGTTGGGCCCCTGTAGTTCCAGTCTTGGGAGGCTGAGGCAAGAGAATCACTTAAGCCCAAGAGTTTGAGGTTGCAGTGAGTTGTGGTGCCACAGTACTCTACCAAGGGTGACATAGTAAGACTCGGTCTCAAGAAAAAAAAAAATCATGTTATCCATAAAGAGTGAGAGTTTGACCTCCTCTGTCCCCATTTGAATCTCCTTCTCTTGCCTGATTCCAGGACTATGTTGACAGTAGTGGTGATAGTGGAGCATCCTTGTCTAGTTCCAGTTCTAAGTGGAAATACTTTCAATTTTACTCCATTCAATATGATATTTGCAGTGGGTTTGTTGTAGATAGCCTCTATCAGTTTAAGAAATGTACCAACTGGGTAGTGCCTGTGGCTCGAAGGAGTAGGGTGCCAGCCCCATATGCCGGAGGTGGCGGGTTCAAACTCAGCCCCGGCCAAAAAAAAAAAAAAAAAGAAATGTACAAACTAAGCTTGTTTTCTTTTTTTTTAAAGACAGAGTCTCACTATGTCACCCTCAACAGAGTGCCATGTAATCACAGCTCACAGCAACCTCCAACTCTTGGCTTAAGCTATTCTCTTGCTTTAGTCTCCCAGGTAGCTGGAACTACAGGTGCCTGCCACAACGTCCGGCTATTTTTTGTTGTTGTTGTAGTTGTCATTGTTGTTTGGCAGGCCCTGGCCTGGTTCGAGCTAAAGGCGCTGAGCCTAAGCCTGTTTTCTTAAGTGTTCTTGTCAGAAAAGGATGCTGGATTTTGTCAAACGTCTTTTCTGCATTAATTGAAAGAATCATATGGCCTTTGTCTTTTATTTTATTTATGTGGTGAATTGCATTTATGGATTAATGTATGTTGAACTAACCTTGCATACCTGGTATAAAACCCACTTGATGATGATGTATAATTCTTTTAATGTGACTATTCTTTAGAGCAATATAAACTGTTCTGTGTTTCTCGGCAAGAACAATCAGGGCTGGCGGTTGTGGGTTTTGTAGGGTATAAAGTTGCACTTGCAGAAAGTTAAGTAAAGGCAGACACATTTTTGTATTGTTCACATAAATCCACAGTACTCAGCAAATCTCACCATAGTCAAACAGAGAGGAGGGAGAAGAAACTGGGATTCTAGAGGTTAGTAGCTGAAAGTTGCTATAATTGATATAATCTGAGGACTTTGTGGTTTAAAATGATTTCCCCGTGGCTAGTTCTGGGATCTCCTTGCCATTTTCCTTGTGTCAGACCCTGACCATGGAAGCAGGTATGTGGTGGGTCAGTGATCCATAGATGGGCATCAGATCTAGTTTTATTCCTTTGACCTTACCTGACCTCAGATAGAGAAGATCCCATTTCTTCTCCAGGGCTAGAGCCATCAGCATTTGAGTTCAGAACTGCCAGAGGTCATGTAGTCTGGTGCACAAGTAAAGTCCACTTATAGTAGCAAAGACCAAAGCCAAAATGCTGAGATAAGTGAAGGGCAGGTCCTGAAGAGTTTGAGTTCTTAGAACAGTTGTCCTTAAGGCCAACCCACCCATGGTTAGGTCCTTAAGGCCAGCCCACCCATGGTTAGGTTGCCTGACTCACTAAGTACTCCCTCTCCCCTACTTTATTTTCCTTGAGTTCATTTGAGTTAGGTTCCTGGCACTTGTACCTGAAAGAGATGAGCTATGTAGGGCTGCAATTAGAAGCCCAACCTTTTCCTCCATAGTTCACATCTGCCTCTTGTACATGGTGCTAGGGACAGGCCAAGATTACTCCTTATCTCCAAAAGAGTACACACATAAACTACATTTGCCTGTTTTTGTAAATAAAATTTGATTGGAACACAGCCTTTTCCACTCATTTACATATGTCTATAGCTGCTTTTTTGCTACAAGAGTTGAGAGGTTGTAACAAAGAACATATGGCCTGAAAAAGCTTAAAGTATTTACCATCTGGCCCTCTACAGAAGAAGTTTGCCAACCCCTGATTTATAGAAAGAGATAATGGAGGAGGAACTAAATAATGGATACTGTCGGTGCTGCATCTGGATTCCCTTTTCCAGTTGTACTCATATTCCAGCTGCTCTGACCATTGCTTGATAGTGTACAGGTGTCTTCTTCTCACACTGCCCCCTTGTCAGAAGAAAATTGCTCAGCATTCTCCATGTCCCCACCCCCACTGCCCACCCCAGACCTTGACCAATGACTGACTGATACAGGGGTACAATTTGTGCTCCAAAGCTTCCCTGTGGGATCAATGTGAAGCTAGGCTCCTGCTTATATCGCATATCACACTCCTGCTAGATTCCTCCACCCCCGCCTAAAGTCCTTCCTCAATAAATCAGTTCAACAAGAATTCCTGTGCCAGCACAGGCAGGGAGAAAAGGATCCTTTGCAGTCATGGCCTAGTCTTGGAGGCACACTTCATAGAGGATGACTATGACTGCTCTCATGCTGCTGGTTAGGAGAGTTGGATCAAGGAAATTATTCCACATATTTGTTCTAATATGCACTTTCTCTTGCCTTTGTATTCCCTGCATGTTAAATCTCCTTCTTAACCCGAGATACTTCAAAATTGAATACAATCATTGCTCAGTATATATGGGGGGTTGGCTGCAGCACCTCCTGAGGATGCCAAAATCCTAGGATGCTCAAATCCCTGACAGAAAATGAGCATAGTATTTGCATATAATCTAAGCACATCCTCCTGAATACTTTAAAACATTTCTAGATGACTTATAGTACCTGATACAATGTCAATGCTACATAAATCATTGTTCTACTATATTGTTTAGGGAATAATGTGACAAGAAAAAAGTCTGTGCATGTTCAGTACAGATGCATTTTTTTTACCAAATATTTTTTATACTGGTTGGTTAAATCCATGCATATGAAACCCATAGACATGAAGGGCAGACTGTATAAAAAAGCAAATGGAATCACCTATCTAGCATTAGGACCAGAACAAGTATAAAGAGAATAGGGTATGAGATTAGGGCTGCAATTATTTCTTCTATGTGAACACTTGATGTTTTGACTGTCATTGATCAGTCAGGAAGTTAGACTCTTGGGTTCTGTCTCTCCTCCTGATATTTCATTTTTGTATTTATTGAGCCTGGCCCAGAGTTGCTGCTTAATGCTTGCTTACTAATGAATAAGCCTGTCCCCTGCTGCTGGGCAGGGAAATACAAGACTATGTGAGCCCATCATGTTTGTAGCCTCTGGGAAGGGAGAAGAAAGAGGACTAGCTCATTTCCTCATAGGCACAGGTGTTCTTCAACTGTTTGGATGCTGGAGTGCGTGTGGATTCCTTGTTCAGGAGTGGCAAGTGACTCAGGGTGGGGCAAGGGTGTGGCTGGGCAGAGCTCAGGAATGCATTGTTCCAGGAAATCTGTCCCAACAGTTTTTTTGCCTCCCTTTCTCTGACTGGCTATAGTTTTAGTAATAGAAAATCTGCTTATGAGAGATTTGCTTTAACTACTATTGTAGTGGCCAAAGGACTATTGGGAAAAAGACCAGCACATTTTATTTCTGTCATTGCCAGGGGTTTAATACATGCAAAGCAGAAGCAAACTCAATTCTCAGCAAGCAGTAATGTCCTGAGTGGGTCACGTTCCCCACATGAACCTAGGTTATCACTTCCAATTTTGAAAAATTAAAACAGATCCCAGCTTTTATTATTTAGGCTTTTTTCTCCCTTCCTCCCCAACCCCCTCATCCTCTCACTTGCCGTTTTCTTCTTTTCCATATCCTGGGAGCTCCCCTGAACCTTAGCTGCCATTAGACAGCTAACAGACAACTGTCAAGGCTTACAAAGATAGTTCTCAAAAGAACTGTTCTCTCAGCTGCCAAAATGGGATTGCATTAATGATCCTCCAAAAATGTCATGAAAACTGTCAATCTAAAAAAGGAAACTAAGGCAAAATTAATATAGAGGATTTATTTAGGTCAAGGTGGAGGACTGAAGCTCAGGAAACCCTTGGGAAGTACACTGAAGAACAAGGGGGAAGCTGAAGATTTTAAAGACAAAAGGGCAAATCAGGAGAGGGGGTGATTACAGAAATTGTTTGTCAGGAATTCTCATTGGTTTATAGAAATAATATTGATTAGTGATTGGTTGTACCTTGCCAAACTATAGGGTATGAGTATGGTGTCTAGTGTATAGTACTGTCAGGTTAACTTAGGGCTGGCTAATTGTCATCAGTCTAGAGCTCACATAGCAAGGGACTTCAAGAGGCGATTACTTAATTCAAGGAAGGAGTGAGACTGAAATGCTGTCACCTTTCAGTGTCTCTCTGTGCTTGATAATTTAAAGGGGCTTTCATTCCTCAGATAAAAGTTTCTTTCTCAAAACCAACCTATCCCAATCTTTCCAATTGCAAGTTTTGCAGCACTTACAGAAAAGGAAAACCGTAGCTTGGGACAGCACTAAAGTCACATACTGCTCTCTTCTCCCTATAGCAACTCCAATCCTACTTTGGTCCTGGAAGTTAACTAATTTTGAGGTGCTCTTTGATGTACATGCACAGAATAGAGCCTTTGACCTCTATTAGAGTCATTTTCTTTTTTCTTTTCTTTTCTTTCTTTCTTTCTTTTTGTAAAACAAAGTCTCACTATGTCACCTTCGGTAGAGCGCTGTAGCGTCACAGCTCACAGCAAGCTCAAATTCTTAGGCTTAAGCTATTCTCTTGCCTTAGGGTCTACAGGTGCCTGCCATAACACATGGCTGTTTTTTGTTGCAGTTGTCATTGTTTAGCTGGCCTGGCTGGGTTTGAACCTGAATGCCTCAGCCTCAGTGCATGTGGCCGGCGCTGTAACCACTGTGCTATGGGTGCCGAGCCCACTTTATTTATTTATTGATTTTTTTATTGTTGGGGATTCATTGAGGGTACAAGAAACCAGGTTACACTGATTGCATTTGTTAGGTAAAGTCCCTCTTACAATCATGTTTTGCCCCCA
>CAUYON010120083.1:0-14819 GCA_963573935.1 Arctocebus calabarensis
CTGTAGTCCCAGCTACTAGGGAGGCTGAGGCAAGAGAATCGCTTAAGCCCAAGAGCTGGAGGTTGCTGTGAGCAGTGTGACGCCACGGCACTCTACCCAGGGCGATAAAGTGAGACTCTGTCTCTATTAAAAAAAAAAAAACCTCTTCTTGGTTTTAAGGTCAGCTTAAATTTTTCTTTTTTTTTTTTGAGACAGATTCTCACTTTGTCACTCTTGGTCGAGTGGCCTGGTGTCACAGCTCACAGCAACCTCAAACTCTTGGGCTCAAGAGACCCTCCTGCCTCAACCTCCCAAGGAGCTGGGCCTACAGGCACCTGCCACAGTGCCAGGCTATTTTTAGAGATGGGGTCTTGCCCTTGCTCAGGATGGTCTCAAACTCCTGAGCTTAAGTGATCCACCAGCCTCTGCCTCCCAGAGTATGAGGATTACATGTATGAGCCACCGCACCTGGCCTCGGCCTAATCTTATACTCGTCAGAAAGACACAGAAAAATACACATACAGAAAAGGACATTAAAATGTTAAATAGAAAATATAAATACTATCTAAAACCAACAGCCAGTACTAGAGTTACAAGGAGAGTTACAAGTTATTCCCGAGAGGAATTCCCATTAAAGAGAGGAACATGACTATTTATTAGCATCCTTCTGGAACCATATACGTATATCATCGATAATCAAGTTTAAAACATAACTAAATTTCACTCACAATAACAAGAGGAAATAACATCATCCTAGGAATAAACTTAATGTAAGGAATACACAAACCATTTGTCCAGGGGGCAGAGTCAAACTTAATTACGTGGAGATATTAACGTGCCTCGTTAGTATCAAGAACTGTGAAAGTTCTGAGATTTCCTACCCCCATCCAGGAACAGAGCAAGACACATGACATTTTTAATTCCATTTAATCCTTGTAATTAATAACTCTTGACAAACAGGGCATTAGTGTTTTTCTTCTTCTTCTAATGAAGAGACACAGATCAGATCATTTCTTTAAAGCCACACAGCAAGGGAGTCAGGACTGAAGTTTAGACTCTGAAGACTGCTGTCTTTTCACCAGTCTCCACAGTCTTCTGGAAAGGTGACAGCTTTCTGAAGTGTCAGCTTGGCTAGGCTAAACTTCAGCACCCAGAATTCCTATTCTTACATGCTCTGGTGAGGACAGACCATGAATCTTGGGAGAAACGGTGGGTGAAAGAGAAGCAGTAACGTGTTTTCTGGCTGATCTGCAGACTTGCTGCCCTGGTGTGCAGCAGCTCCGGGCCTGCAGCTGCTCCACCCCTGCATGGGTCCCCTCTCCAACCTGGGCAACAAGGGCCCCAGCTTCTGTAGGACACCCACACCATCAAGGTCAAAGGCGATTTTAGTCCGTCCTTATGGGATCCCAGCTCACGCCCACAGGTTCACGTCTGCTTGTGACCTTCCCTTTCAGACTCTGCTCGCCCTGTGAGTTTCAGTGTCTGGCATCAGACATGGGGATGACAGTTTAACAGAGACAGCTTGACCAGGCCCCCAGGGCCACAGGACCAATTCCCTATAAACTCTCTTTAAAAATGTATATATCCACGTGTGTACACGTGTCTATGTGTGTGTGTGTCTGTGTACGTCGTATGTCTGCATCTGTGTCCACGTCTACCCGTGTGTCTGTGGGCAAGTCCACGCGTGTGTGTTGCTGCCTATGTGTCTGTGTCCACGTGTGTGTCTCTGGGTCCGTGCATACCCATGTCTGTGCGCAGGTCCACGTGTGTGTATTCCTGTCTGGAGTCTCTGTGTCTGTAACATGCACAGGTCCACATTTCTGTGCATGTTTCTCCTCCTCATTCTGCTTCTCTGGGTCAGCCCTGACCGACACAGGTGCTGAGGTGCCCCTCACCAGAAGTCCTCCAGAGCCTCAGTCTCCAACCTTCTTGGCACCAGCCACCAGTTTCCCGGAAGACATGTTTCCTTGAACCCTGGGTAGGGGTGGGGGTTCGTTTTCATAAAGAGCACACAGCCTAGACCCCTCACATGCACAGTTTACAGCAGGGTTGCGGCTCCTATGAGACTCTGACGCCACTGCTAATGTGACAGGAGGCAGAACTCAGGCAGCCATGTGAGTGATGGGGAGCGGCTGTGAATGGAGATGCAGCTCAGGCCCTGCTCACCTCGTGCTGTGTTCCTGGGGGTTGAATCCCCAGAGGACAACTGGTTTGGAGTCAGAGTGTCCAGGAGATGGAATGTGGAAGGCTGCTGTGGTGGAAAGCTGCAGAGACCCAGTCTGCCAGTCTGCCCCTCCACGCTACCAGATTAAAATAAAAAGAAAGCACTGAGGCCTTTCTGTGTGCACAGCACTCCACACATAAATGTTAAAGATGAAGGGCTCACACTGGTCACTACCCCATTGTGCCTCAATGGGTCCCCCAAGCAGGGGACAGACACACAGAGGGGTCTCCATCAGGACTGTTGGCTGCTAGGCTGACCCCACCATGCCCAGCACCTGCTGTAGACCTCTGATAGCCACAGGAAGGCTGCTTCTGGAGACCCAGGAACAGCCTTGGAACAGCCCAGGAACAAGCCTCCATGGCCTTGGACCTGACTCACCTCTGAAATTTCCTATCTTGGGATGCTGCTCAGAGGCCACACGAAGGGAACATTAGAGCCATTGCTCAAATTAGTACACAGGTACCCCCAAACAAATACCCAGACTCCCAGGGCAGGACCAAGCACTGTCAAGATATATAGCTCTGGGCTTGGCGTCCATAGCACAGGGGTTACCGCACTGGCCACATGCACCAAGGCTGGCAGGCTTGAATGGGCCCCAGGCCAGCTAAACAACAACAACTGTAACAAAAAAACAGCCGGACATTGTGGCAGGTACCTGTAGTCCCAGCTACTTGGGAGGCTGAGGCAAGAGAATTGCTTAAACCTAAGAGTTTGAGGTTGCTGTGAGCTGTGACATCACAGCACTCTACCAGGGGTGACATAATGAGACTTTGTCTCAAAAAAAAGATATATAGCTCTGAATTACTCCCCTCCAAGCCCACCTCCAAAGAAATAAGAGGGAGGGAGGGGAGTAAGGAGGTGGCCACCTAAAATATGCTATTCCACCTAGACAAGGTTGGGGGCCATGGCTATGGAATCACAGACTCCAAGTCAAATTCCAGCTCTTCTAGATACTAACCACATAGCCTTGGGCAAGTTCCTGTACCTCCCTGGTCCTAAATTCCTCACCTTAAGAATGTCTATACAGGCCAGGTGTGGTGGCTCATGCCTGTAATCCTAGCATTCTGGGAGGCCAAGGCTGGTGAATTGCTTGAACTCACAGTTTCGAGACCAGTCTGAGAAAGAATGAGACCCTGTCTCTAAAACATAGCTGGGCACTGTGGCTGGCACCTGTAGTCCAAGCTACTTGGTAGGCTGATGCAAGAGGATCTCTTGAGCCCAAGAGTTTGAGATTGCTGTGAGCTGTGATATAATAGCACTCTATGGAGGGTAACAAAGTGTGACTCTGTCTCAAAAAGAAAAAATACTAATGTCTATACTGATACCTTACAGTGAGGGCTGTGGAGAGGGATAAAGTTTAAAAACATTTTTTTAATAAATCATAACAAATGGCTATTATTTTTGTTAAGAGGAACACTACAATAATTTCGTCACTGTTCATAGTGGTGAGTGTCTAAGTACCATCTAAAGAAATAGGGAATAGAGAGTATTACAAAGTCATACAGTAGTTACAAAGATAACTACTAGAACTAAAAGACTGTAAATCTTCCAAGTTCCACAAAGAAACGAACACACAAAATAAAGCCAGTAAAAGAGACCACAGAGTAAATAACATATTTTAAAGGTTTAAAAACAGAAAATGTAAAATAAAAAGAAGGCACTAAAACCAATTATAATTTTTATAGAAATGCATTATGGGATGCGCCTGGTACATTTCAAGCTTATGTAATTTTTTTTTTCAATTCCATGCAACTTGAATCAAGCCACACAGCTCTTTACCCCCAGGCTGAATTCAGGGGGTTCAGATATGAAAAACAGAGTGTGTCGTGAGCTGAACTGTGTTCTTCTCTCCACCTAGAAAACTGTACTAAATGTTCAAAGTCCCGATCCCCAGTCCCTCAGGTCACTATATTTGAAGATGGAGTCTTTATAAAGGTTATTAGTTAACATGAGGTCACCAGGGTGGGTCCTAACATGCCCAGTGTCCTTATAAAAGGAAACTGAGCCAGACATGCACAGAGGGAAGGCAGACACAAGGAGAGAAGCCTCAGAAAAGACCACCTTGCTCTCATCTTGACCTTGGACTTCTAGTCTAGAATTGTAGGAGAATAAACTCTGTTGTTTGGGCCCCCAGTGGGCAGCACTTTGTTACAGCAGCCCAGCAAACTCATATGTGCCTGCTGGGTGACACAGCAAGGGGGGTGCCCCAGGTGGTGTCTGCCAAGTGGGTGCACATGCTGGAGGATGGAGCTGATAGAAAGGGGGCTCAGGTGGGCCTGTCCCCTACCCTCACCCGGCTCAGAGCTGCAGGGCTGTCAGCAGGAAAGGCTGCAAACAGTCAGGATCCCACCAGGCAGGGGGCTTGAGGAAAGGGACGAGGGGGCTCAGAGGGATAGCAGAGCAGGGCCTATGCAGCCTTAAAGAAAGATAGAGACTTTACCTCTTTCCTGTTTACATGGATGGAGCTGGAACATATTCTTCTCAGCAAAGTATCTCAAGAATGGAAGAAAAAGTATCCAATGTACTCAGCCCTACTATGAAGCTAATTTATAGCTTTCATATGAAGGCTATAACCCAACTATAGCAAAAGAATATCAGAAAAGGGTCAAGGGAGGGAAGGGGAGGGGAAGGGTGAGGTTGGAGTGGAGGGAGGGTAATTGGTGGGGCCACACCTATGGTGCATCTTAGAAGGGTACAAGCAAACCTTACTAAATGCAGAATACAAATGTCTTCATACAATAACTAAGAAAATGCCATGAAGGCTATGTTAATCAGTTTGATGAAAATATTTCAGATTGTATATGAAACCAGCACGTTGTACCCCTTGATTGCACTAATGTACACAGCAATGATTTAATAATAATAATAATAAAGAAGATATAGAACAAGCAGGTGAACATATTAAACTAATAATCAAATATTACCCATAAATGAAAGCCAAACCCAGATAGCTTTCCTGGTGAATTACCAAATATTAAAAGATGAATTTCTATGAATCCTTCATGTATATTTCCTAAAATAAGAAGAGGATGGAAAACTTCCAAACTTATTCTATGAGACTAGTATTACTCTGATACCAAGACCAAAGACATCACAGGAAAAGAATACCACAGATCAACATCTTTTATGAATATAGATACCAAAAATATTATCAAACCAAATCCAACAACATATGAAAAGATTACATATAAGGAGGAAAATAAATTATTCAGGAGTGCAAAGTTAGTATAACATTCAGAGATGAATCAAAGTCAAACATCTTAAACACAATAAAAAAGGGAAAACCACATAATTAGTTCATTAGACAAAGAAAAACCATTTGAGAAAAAAATACAACACTTTCTCATGTTAAAAAAAATCACTCAATAAACTAGAATACTAGAGTAATTGGTCAGACCACACCTATGGTGCATTTTATAAGGGTACATGTCAAATCTACTAAAAGTAGAGTACAAATGTCTTAACACAATAATTAAGGAAATGCTATGTTAACCAGTTTGTTGTATTTCAAATTATATATAAAACCAGCACATTGTATCCCATAAATGCATTAATGTACACAGCTATGATTTAATTAAAAAATAAATAAATAAACTAAGAATAGAAGGAACATACCCTTCCAAAGGGCGTCCACAAAAATCCATCATAACATGGTAAAAGACTGAATACTTTCCTGCTAAGATAAGGAACAAGGCAAAGATGGCTGCTCTCACCACTTCTTTCAACATTATACTGAAGGTTCTAGTCAGGGAAATCAGGAAAGAAAAGAAATAAAATGTACTCTGAGTAGAGTACTGTGACAGACAGATTGGAAAGACAGAAGTAAAACGACCTTTGTTCACAGATGACATAATTTTGTATATAGAAATCTTAAGGAATCCACAAGAAAATTATTAGAATGAAGGTAGGAATTCAGCAACATTTCAAGACATGAAATTATTAAACAAAAATCTATTATATTTCTATACTTTTAATGAACAGTTTGAAAACAAAATTAAGAAAAAATTCCATTTATAGGCCAGGTGCAGTGGCTCACACCTGTAATCCTAGCACTCTGGGAGGCTGAGGCAGGTGGACTGCTTGAGCTCAAGAGTTCAAGACCAGTCTGAACAAGAGTTAGACCCCATCTCTACTAGAAGAAAAAAAATAGCTGGGCACTGTGCTCAGCACATGTAATCCCAGCTACTCCGGAGGCTGAAGCTAGAGAATCCCTTGAATCCAAGAGATGGAGGTTGCTGTAAGCTATGATGTCACAGTACTCTACTCAGGGTGGCAGAGTGAGACTCTGTTTCAAAAAAAGAAAAAATCCATTTATAATAATGCCAAAAAAAGAATAAAATACTTAGGAATAAATTTAACAAAAGGTGTGCAAGACTTATTCACAGAAAACTGCAAAACATTGCTGGAAGAAATTATAGAATACCTAAATAAAGGGAAAGACATCTCATGTTTATGAATTGAAATACTTACTGTTTCTAAGACAGCAATATTTCCCAAATTGATCTATAGAATTCATGTAGTCAGAAGAAAGAAAGAAAGCTAAAGAGAGGAGTGGAACAAGATGGTCAAATAGAAACCTCCAGTGATCACCCTCCACACCAATGCCAATTTCAACAACCATCCATGCTAAAGCATGTTCATAAGAATGAAAAATCAGATGAGTGATCATAGTACTTGGTTTTAACCTTACATCAAGGAAAGAGATACTGACAGGCCTGCATTACCTACACTACTCCTTCCCTGTCCCCCACCAATGCCACATCAGCGTGCTGAGTGGAGAGGTAATCTGTGTGCTTAAGAGAGGGTGAGTAAAGTGATGGTGGTCCTTTGCATTGGAACTCAGGGCCATTCTAATACAGCACAGGGCAGAATTCTGCTGGCATTCACAGAGTGAGCATTTAGATCAGCCTGGCCACAGGGAAATCCTCTACCCTGAAACCCAAGTTCTAGCAAACCCCACCAATGGCTAACAAAAAGCAGTCTGGGACCTGGAATAAATTTGTAAGGCAGTCCCAGGCCACTAAGGATGCAGTCCTTGGGCAAATCCTGCAGCTGTCCTGGCCTGGAGCCACTGGACTTGGGATGCACGTGACCCAAGGACACACTACTGGCAGTGAAGAAGCCAGTGCCTATGTCACTCCTCTCCCAACTCCAGTCAGTGAACTCAGGGAGAGTCTTCTTCCACTTGGGGAAAGGAAAGGGAGGACTTCTAAAAAAAAAAAAAAGGAAAAAAAGCCCAGATTTTGGCTTTTTGTTTTAGGATTTTTGTTTGTTTGTTTTTGCAGAAATCAATCTTAAAATTCATGCGGAAATACAAGGGGCCCAGAATAGTCAAAATAATCTTGAATAAAAAGAACAAAGTTGGAGAAGTCTTCTTGATTTTGAAACAGAGCTACAATAATCAAGACAGTATGGTACTGACATAAGGATAGACCTATAGATCAATGAGAGTCCAGAAATAAACCCATATATTTATAGTCAATAGATATTTAACAAGGGTGCCAAGACTATTCAAGGGAGAAAGAGTAATGTTTTCAACAAATGGTGCTAAAAGACGTGTAACTCAATATCCAAAAGCAAACTAATGAATTGAAATCCCTACCTCACACCATATAAAGAAAAATCAACTCAAAATGGATCACAGATCTAAATGTAAGGGATAAAACTATGAAACTCTTTTTTAAAAAAAACATAGAAGTAAATCTTCATGACTTTGGATTAAGCAATGGTTTCCTAGATATGGCATCTGAAACAAAAGTTAAAAAAAGAAAAAAATAGATCAATTGGATTTCCTCATTTCCTCAAATTAAATTTTCAGTTTTTCAAAGCACACTATCAAAATTATATAAAGGCAACCTGTGGGATGGGAGAAAATACTTGCAAGTTATATCTCTGATAAGGGACTAGTATCTCAAATAAAAAACTCTGACAATGTAATAATAAAAAGACAATGTAATTAAAAATATGGTCAAAGGAGTTGGATAGAAATTTCTCCAAAGAAGATATACATAATAATCACATGAAAAAAGGCTTGTCATCATTAGTCAATGGAAATTCATATCAAAATGAAATGTCTGATGAATGAAAATGTGGTATATCCAAGTATTATTTGACTATAAAAAGGATTGAAGTACTAATACATTCTACAAGACGGATATGCCTCAAAAACATCATGCTAAGTGAAAAACACCAGTCCAAAAAAGCCACATATTATGTGATTATCCAATACATAAAATGTCCAGAATAGGCAATCTATAGAGACAGAAAGTAGATTAGTGTTCGGGGAAGAGGGAATAGGAAGTGATTGTTAAAGGCTATGAGGCTTCCTTTGAGGGTAATGAAAATGTCCTAGAATTAGATAGTGGTATAACTTTGTAAATGTGCTATAAACCATTGAATTATATACCTTTAAAATGACAAATTTTATGGTATGTGGATTATATTCTTACAAAGAAATTATTTTAAAATGCCGTATCTTGGATCAATTAATTTAATATTCCATGATACTTTTTCTTTCTTTCTTTTTTAAATGACTTTCTATAGAATGGGGCTAGAGTGCAGTGGGACCTGGCAGCCTCTGACTTAGCTTTTACTTTTCTTTACTAGGAAGCAATTCACCAGGCTACCAATGACCTTCAAAAAAATCCCTTCAAAAACCTGGGAGTGTGGAGACCCCTGACCAGGCCTCTGACTCTGCAGCCTTGGCAAAACCATGTGTCCTAGAACCAGCATGACTCCCAGTCCCCTGAGTCAGCCTGGGCAGCAAGAAGCAGAGGGCCCAGCCCAGCTCTGCCTCCCAGCCTGTGTGCCCTCCACCTCCTCATGCTATGAGCTGGGCACTCAGGAGGCTGACTCCAAGACTCTCAGCTCTCACATCTACAAGCCAAGGATGTGTCACACCACAAAGCTCCTGGACTCCAAACATTCATTTATAAAGATATTTAAGTGTCCATGTTTCTGAGAAAGGAGTCTCAAAAATCCCTGTGTCCCCCTAATGAATAGTCTTATATCTGCCTCTGCCATGCAGGGCCACCTCTGGTCATCGAATGGGCCGAGTCATTGCCAGATTTGTCCTTGAGGCTGCAGGGAAGGGGACACCCTGAGTGACTTAGCTCCTACAGGTCAGGCTCAGACAGAAGGTCTGGACCAGCTCGGCTGAGGATTCTAGGAGGACCTGAGGCCCTTTCCCTTCACTGGACCTTGTTTCCTTGCAACCTTCGTTGCAGGTTGCTTGCTTCGGTGGTGTTTTCAGGACGCGGGGGGGAGGGGCAAAAAAAGCACAGCCCCAAGACCAGCAAGGGAAGCCTACTGCAGAGCCCCAGCCAGTCTGTGACAGGCCTGTGAAGATCTAAGATTAAACTTGGTAAGTCCCTGGCACAAAGTGTGGCAATGGCAGTTGCTGTGATCATTATCAAAAGGATGCGTGTGAGGCTTAAACCAGGTAACACACTTAAAGAGGCCAGACCAGGCCCACCCTGGGCAGGAGGACGCCTCCTTCACTCCCCAGCCTGCCCTGCCCTTCTCCCCTGTCAGAGGTGTCTTAGTATCACAGGAGGTTTTGGAGTTTTTTGTGTGCGTAGCCAAGAGACAGAGAAAGGCACAAGAAGCATGGAGCTCATTTCTCCCTGGTTTGCCATGGGAAATGGCAAAAAAGTCATGCAGGATCCAGACCCTGGCACAACTAGCACAAAAGAGCCCTAATCCCTCTCCTCCTACCACTTTCTGGAACCATTTTTCTCACATAGCCACCCATTCTTTTTTTTTTTTTTTTTTTCTCCCAGGCTAAAGTGCAGTAGCATTGCATATCTCACAGCAACCTCTAACTCCTAAGTGCAAGTGACACTCCTTCCTTAGCCTCCCAAGTATGATAGCTGGGACTACAGGTACCCACCACACTGCCCAGCTAATTTTTAAATTTTTTTGTGGAGGCAGTGACTTTCTCTTGTTCAAGCTGGTCTCAAACTTGTGGCCTCAAGCAATCCTCCAGTCCTTCCAAAGTGCCAGGATTACAGATGTGAACCACTGTGCCCAGCCACCCATATATTCTTATTCCTTTAGCCAAGGCTCTACCCAGCCCCTAGCCCACCAGGCAATCAGTTTTCCCAGCTGGCAGTGAGTTTCTGCTTGGCCAAGACCTAGATGTCAGGGGTCATGTCCTATGGGTTCAAGTTGTGGCTATGAATTTTATTTTGGCTGCAAGGAAGAGTTTTAATCCCAAGAGCAGTTGACCTACTTACACTTAAGAAAGGTGCGTAGATGCCATGGGGAATGCAAGTTGAAAAAATAGACATGGGGGGCTTTGCCATGGTTAAAGCAAGCATTATGATGGTAGGGGCCAGGTTGGGAACACCGGCTTGGGGCAAGGCTGGAGAGCAGCAGGAAAATAGGAAAAGTATCATGGCATCATCTTCCCAGGACTCACTAAGGACCAGGGTGAGTATGTGAGGAAGAGCAGAATCAAAGCCTTCCCAGGGTCTCCGGCCAAGACAGTGAATAGCCAGAATGTCAGTCCTGGCATGGGACAGCTGGGGGTAGAACCTGGTGGCTCTACTGAACCCTTGCTAGGTGGGACCCCCTGGGCTCAGGACCTTCCTGGGTACCACTTTGTGTCCATCATGTTGCAAGCAGTGCTCTGCTGGAGCAATATGTATTCATTGTTTATTGCTGCAGAGCAATGTTATTTTCTTCTTTTTATTCACTTAGTTATTATTTATTCCCCAAATAGAATAATGGTTTGCTGAAGTGTCCCTTATGCCAAGAATGGCACTGGAATAGGGCAGGAGCTCAATCAATATTTATTGAATGGATGGATGGGTGAATAGAAAGAAGGATGGATAGATGGATGAACAGACATATAGAAGCAAACCTATGGATAGATGAAAAATAGATGGATAAATGGTACACCATTTATCCATGGGTGGGCGGTATCAAGGAGTGAATTGTGTTTCCTCCAAATACATGTTGAAGCCTTAGCTCCTAATGTGACTGGATTTGGAGACAGGACCTTTAGGAAGGTAATCAAGATTAATGAGTTCCTGGGTGGAGCCCTGATCCAAAAGGACTGATTGGTGGCCTTATAAGAAGAGACACCTTGGCTCAGCGCCTGTGGCTCAACGGGCTAAGGCGCCAGCCACGTACACCTGAGCTGGTGGGTTCGAATCCAGCCCGGGCCCGCCAAACAACAATGATGGCTGCAACCAAAAAATGGCCGGGCGTTGTGGTGGGCGCCTGTAGTCCCAGCTACTTGGGAGGCAGAGGCAGGAGACTCGCTTGAGCCGGGGAATTGGAGGTTGCTGTGAGCTGTGATGCCACAGCACTCTACCCAGGGTGACAGCTTGAGGCTCTGTCTCAAAAAAAAAAAAAGAAAAAGAGACACCAGAGATCTCTCAATACATGCAGAGGAAAGGCTGTGAGAGGACATAGGGAGAGGGAAGGTAAACCAGAACCAACCCAGCAGGCAACCTTGATCTTGGACTTGCAGCCTCCAGAACTACAATAAAATAAATGTCTACAGTTTAAGCCACCCAGCCTGCGGCAGCCCAAGCAGACTGATACGGATGGATGGATGTAAGAATGGCTGGCTGGATTAATGGATGGCTTGCCAGGCCCCTCAGAGTCTTCTTTTTAGGCTCATCATGGTGAGAACTGCCCTCTGTGGGCAATGTGAGCTCCTGGCACGGTAGGATGGCTACCTGGTCTGAGGAAGTGAGCATTGCACTTTCTGGCTCTCAGTTTCATACTCTCTAGTCCCACCCTGGGATAGGGCTCTTTTCCCACAAGGTTCACGTTTTCATGGGGACCCTGTGGACCCTGAAGTCAAAGCCCCTGGGCTCTCACACCTGGATCAGCCTGTACATTTCCAGGTATTGGTGCCTACCCTGGGCCCCTACAGAAGGCCTGGAGCTGGAGACAAGGAACAGGGAGGAAGCCATGAGCCACTTTTCCAGGAGCTTAATGGAGCTGCTTCCATCACCACAAGTTTAGCCTTTAATCATCCCCGCTTTCAAGTGGATGGCAGCACTCCCCAGATACCAGACAGCCAAGCGCCATCATCTTCCAACCCGGGTTGCAGAGCAGGCTGATGAGTGAGAGGAGAGAACAGGCCCTTCTTCAGGCCCTCCTGGGGACTAAGATCCTCTCTGGGCTAGGATGTGGGTGGGCAAGGAGGGCCAACTGCTGAAAGTAGTGAAATTGCCTCCCATTATAACCGGGGCCCCGGAAGAACAATAAATGTCTCATAAAACAAAATAAAATAGAAAATAGAAATGGTGAAATATAAATCTTCCTTTTTCCTTCCAGTCTCTCTGACATGTCATAGTATTTTTGTTTGCTATTTAATGTCATTCTCAGTCAAGAACAATTCAAATTTTTTTAAATTATTAGAATGAATTTTGCCATTCACCTTTATGTTGTTCAGCGCTGGGTTTAAAGATAAATATTGCATAAGCGCATTTAACTCATAAACAGAATTGCCAAAATTTCTGTAACTCCTATTTGCAAATATATTTTGTTCTTATCAGAAAAGTGCAAACCCTTTCTGTAACTCAGGTACTTAAAAGTTCGTGTTGGCCTATCAGAAGGAAGGAAAGAAGGCCACTCTCTTTTCCTCTACATGTTATTTTCTGTTTTGTTTTTGTCTGGCTCTGTCGCCTAGGCTGGGGTGTAATGGTGTGATCATGGCTCACTCCAGCCTCCTATCCTGGGCTCCAGAGGTTCTCCTGCCAAAATAGTTGCGACTGCAGGTTCGGCCACCACTCCGCGCCAATTTTTCATCCTATTGCCCAGGCTGGTCTCTAACTCCCAGCCTCAGAGGATCCTCTCGTCTCCCAGAGCGCCAAGGTCACAGGTGTGAGCCACTGTGCCGCCTCCTGTGTCATTTTCAGCGTAGGTGGCTGGAATACAGGCAGGTAAGAAAGCTACGAAGACGCAAGGGCAGCCGCTGGTGTCTCCAGACGCCGTCGCCCAGCCATCCCCGCGCGGCCGCCACACACCCTTCTGCGCTCCTGGCCAGCTGACCCCCGCGGGCCTGAGGCTTGTCAAAGATAGGAACGCGGCTGCGAGGCTACCCAAACGTCTCCTGTGCTCCGGAGCCCAAGTTCAGATAAAAATCATTAAGAATTTTCCAGGATGGGCCGCAGCAGATCCCAGAACCCCACGAGGGTCCCTACCAGGGCTCGCCCCTCCCCCCACGCCTGCACTGCGGGGGCAGAGGGGGGTCCGCAGGGCAGACTCCAACCCCAGAGGAGGTGTCGCTGACCTGCTCCTCCCTCCGCACCATCGATTTTCAATTGACCTCCGCCTTCCACTTTACACTTCTGCGTGGTCAGCGCCCCTAAGCCTCCTGCACAAGCTCTATATACCGGCAGGCCAGCTGGGTGCCGGGAAAGGGGTCTCCCTCCAGCCCCCCCAGGGAGCCCTGGGGCCTCACCACCCAGGGCACTTCTCCTCTCCCTTCCCTCCTGTTTACATCGTGCAGATGGCGTTGGAATTAAACTTTTTATTTCAAAAACACGCTCAGACTCAATGAAGTTGCAACAACAGTGCCATGAATTCCTACGTGCCTTTACTTAGACTCACCAATTGTTAACAAGACAAGGACATGCTCTAACCAGGACATGACATTATAACCAAAATCAGGAAATTTGCCAATTATGCAGTCTCGTTTTCTAATATTCAGTCCATATTCCAATTACACCTGTTGTCCCAACCTTGTCCTTCAGAGCATGGTTCCCCCCCACACCCTGGATACAGGATCATGGATTTCATTTCCTTATCATGTCTTTTCATTAAGGACATTTTCAGAGAAAGAAGAGTGGTCACAGCATTGCCGTAGTGACAGGTGCCCTGTTCCCATGCTTCCCACATACGTGCATGTCCATGCATGTCAGCCCACATGTATCCATGCATAAGCATCCCAGCCTAGGGCAGGGACTCAAGGTCCCACACCAGGCCCGCCCGCTGCCAGCTGCCACAGCCCTCGTAGCCCTTCTGCTGACTGCGTGGCGGTGCCATGGCAAGTCCTTGAACTCGTAAGGCCCGCTGGTCTGTGGTGGGGGCTCTCTGAGTAGCTTCTCACTGAGTTAGGCCCCAGCCATCTCTGCTGAGGATGTGCCCACAGGCCTGCCTTATAGCCAGTGGGCTTGTCCCAGCCAACCCTACTCTCAGGCACAGCTCCAGAACTTAGGGGACACAGTCCCCCTGACCTACCAGGAGGCATGTGAAGCCACTGGCACACAGCAGGAAAGGGGGTGACCCTAGTGACTGGGACTCTCAGCCCCATGTCTCCTTAGGCAGTTGTAAGCCAAAACTGTCTCCATCTAGAAAATAGGAAGAATTACATTATTGATGATATTGTTGTACCTGAGGCCACCCATTAAAAATACAGACCCCCACTTTGGGTACAAATCAGAGGTGCTTTACTACTCCTGTGCAGGGGGCCACTGCTAGAAAGGCAAATGGCCCCAAAGAGAAAAGCAGGTAGCCTTTTATACCCTTTTGTGCTGATGTGGCAAAGCAAGCATGTACAAAAGCGAAATGTGGCTGGTTACAGGGCGGAGTTGCAGTCAGGTGGTTAGCTCAGGGGGTTACATCATGGCAGTTAGCTCAGGGTGGGGCT
>CAUYON010120085.1:0-34753 GCA_963573935.1 Arctocebus calabarensis
CTGTAGTCCCAGCTACTTGAGAGGCAGAGGCAGGAGACTCGCTTGAGCCCAGGAATTGGAGGTTGCTGTGAGCTGTGATGCCACAGCACTCTATCCAGGGAGACAGCTTAAGGCTCTGACGAAAAAAAAAAAACTGATAAAACTGTTAACAGTAGGAATTAGGAATTTAGCTGAGCGCAGTGGCTAACACTCTAGGAGCCTGAGGCAGGAAGATCCCTTGAGCTCAAGAGTTTGAGGCCAGCCTGAGCAAGAGCAAGTGCCTGATATTGAAATCCCAACCCCGTGAATATAAAAGTAGCACTGTGTACCACTAAAAATAAAAAATTAGCTAGGTGTTGTGACGGGCGCCTGTAGTCCTGGCTACTTGGGATCAGGAGGATCGCTTAAACCCAGGGACCTAAAGTTGCTGGGGAGCTGTGCTGATGTCACAGGCTTATAGCCCTGGGCAAGAGTGAAACTTGGTCTCAAAAACTAAAAATGATATAAAATGTTTAAGAATTGGCTGAAACAGACTGGTAACAACCAGAGGGAGTCCTGAGCAAATTGCAAGGCTCTTTCCTGTTCCAATAGGAACATCAATTGGGATTTAGATAAGGATATTGAAGTAATGCTCATATGTTTACAGATGATACTATCCAATACTTGTGTTGACAGAATCCAAATCTGACCAACTGCCGTCAGTGGTGTGCAGGAGCTGCCAGCTCCCACTTGGAAGAGCAGATTGTGCTCATCTCTGCCGGACTTCGTGCCCAGTCGTATCACAAAGTAGTATGACATCAGCAGTGACAGGAGCATTTACTACACAGAAACTGGCAGACATTTAGCAGAACTAGTTGTGAAACATTTACCAGCACACCACTGACCACCACCATTACGTACTGAATACTTTAATTTACATTATGTAATTATATGTGTTGCATTTTACACAGAAGAAAACTGAGGATCACATAGGCTGAGGGACCTTCCTGAACTCCATTAGTAAAGAAGGAAAAATATCAACATAAACACTGTCTCCAAACTTAGGATGTTTCCATAACGTGTCCTATTAGTGAGGAAATAGGAAATGAAAGGCTTTTAACAAATGCAACTATGGTCCAAATTCAATGAAATAAACACAATACAGAAAAAATCCTTTTGATTTGGAATCCAGAAAAACAACTGTATAAGTACAGGATGGAAATGTTGGCTTAAATGTAGACTTATCAAAGGAGATTACCAGTGTTATTTGAGAATATAATCTGGATTGATCAACAGTGTGATCTGTATCCCTGACTTGGCTTTCACCCTGATTGACACTCAGAAATCCCTCATGTCCCAGGGTCACACAGTACGCAGCTACAAACAGTGGCTTGTTTCTCTGTAAGAACCTGTCCTCACTTTCAGCCAGCTTCTCCTTTGGTGAGCTCAGGCCTTTGTCTTTAAAGCAGACTCTTTCAAAATATCCAGTGGTTTCCCCACTATCTTATCCCCCCAGTGTCCTCAGAGCAGCAGGGAGCAGGGTCTAATATTCAAGCTCTCCCTTGGCCATCCACAGGTGCCCACTGAGACCTCCCAGTTCCCGGAGTCTCTAGACTTTAACAACTATCCACTGTCTGGTCTGTACCTCTGACCATGACCTTCATGACAGTACTTCCTCCCCTCTGCCCCTCACCTGATCCTTCCGGTCCATAGTCCCATCAGCACTCTGCACTCCCCCCACAGGACATGCAAAATTTCTGCTTCCCTAATGTTCTCTGTGAGTAACAAGAAAACTGCCCCATTTGTTAGTCAATTAGAGACATGAAAATTCAACTCCCACTGTGATATCACTGCACATCTATTAGAATAGCTAAAATTAAAAAGACACCATACCAAGTGTTGGTGGGCATGCAGATTAACTGGGACTGTCCAACACTGTTTAGTGGGATTGTAAAATCATCACTCCAAATATAACCCAGCCTTCCCACTGCTGGTGTTTACTGGAGAGAAAGAAACGCATGCACTGCCTGTGGCTCAAAGGTCAAGTGTGGTGTCCTGAGAAGAACAGTGGACTTGGGGTGGTTTTTAAATGAGAACCTTTCCAAGAGGCATCCTGTCGCAGGGCAAGGGGACAAAAGAGAAACCTGGTGGGAAGGTCACAGGGGTGTAGTCAGAAAGTCCCAGCAGAGGACCCTTTGAAGAAGCCAGAAAAATACTCTAGAGGTAAATTGTCCATTTTTATCAGCAGCTAGACCCAAAGTGCATAAAGATAGCTCTTCTCTCTATTGCAGACAGCAGTTTCCTGTCTATTACAACCAGTTGCAGAAAGGAGAAGATTCAGCCAGATGTGGTGGCTCATGCCTGTAATCCTAGCACTCTGGGAGGTTAAGGTGGAAGGATCACTGGAGGTCAGGAGTTCAAGATCACCTGAGCAAAAGTGAGATTCCATCTCTACAAAAAATTAGAAAAATCAGTTGGACATCAGTAGCATGTGCCTGTGGTCCCAGCTACTCAGGAGGCCAAGGCAGAAGGACCACTTGAGGCAAGGATTTTGAAATTGCTGTGAGATAGGCTTACACTATGGCTCTCTAAACTGTCTTGCTCTGCCACACACACGAAAGAAAGAAAGGAAAGAAAGAAAGAAACTAGTTGTAGCCAAGTTTTTGTCATGGATTTAGGCAGATGGGGATCAAATTCACAACTCCTTGAGCACAATGAGAATCCCATCTATCTCTAACCTCATCATTACAGAGTGGGATTCAGTGACCTGAGGGATGTCACAGTGGTGACAGTAGGGGCAGAGTCTAGAGGAATGACTTACAAGAGTTGTTTCTGCATTAAAAGCAGACCACAAGGGCGGTGCCTGTGGCTCATGGCGTAGGGTGCCAGCCCCATATACAGAAGGCGGTGGGTTCAAACCTGGCCTCGGCCAAACTACAAAACAGAAAAATAGCTGGGCGTTGTGGCGAGTGCCTATACTCCCAGCTACTTGGGAGGCTGAGGCAAGAGAATCGCCTAAGCCCAGGAGTTGGAGGTTGCTGTGAGCTGTGATGCCACAGCACTCTACCGAGGGTGATAAAGTGAAACTCTGTCTCTACCAAATTAAAAAAAAAGCAGACCACAGGACTTGGTGGGTGGTAGGCCATGTGGGCTTCTCTCTCTACCTCCAGGGCACCCTGCGAGGCTCTGGTAGCCTCATCCTCAGAACTGCACTTTTGTTGGTTTCCCTCGGACTGAGAGCTGCCCAGGGGGCAGAGCCATCTGCCTTGCCGTCTTCAGTGTTCTCACCATGGACCCCATCACCTGGCTCATGCATCACCTGGCTCATGGTAGCATTCAATAAATGAGTAAACACCTGATAGAATGTCTGTCCTCTGAGGAGGGCTCCATCATCAATCAGCATGCATGCAGATGGCTTCACTGTAAATATCTACATGTGCGTATCTCCCCAATAAATGCTTAAGTCTCTCTTGCTTATTAGGATTGTGTCCTGATACTATTATTTCATGTTTTTTACAAGGTGTGTAGCTTGTGCTCAATTTCTGACATATTAAAAAATTAATAAATCAATAAAACCTGCCATTTATTCAATATTTACCGTTTGCTATGCTTTATAGTAGGCTCTTTGGAGAGCTTGCTTTATTTGGCCCTCAGAAACTTATTAAATCCCTATTTTACACATTGGAGATTAAACCTCAGCTATGTTAAATAACTTGCCAAAGTCACCCATCTGGGAAAGGGTCAAGCCTGGTTCAGCTGATCTTCAAGTCTTTTCTTTTTACTACACTGATATCCAAGTTTGGAAAGGAAAGCTTGTGAACTCATCCTAGAAAAAGTGCTGCATAGCCCATTGCGGAACGTCACTGCAGTCACCTTTCAGGGACTCCCCTTGGGAAGCTGTGCACCACTGCCAGCGCCTAGGTCACCCTTCAGAGCAATTTTGGAACTCTTTTTCTGGAATGGTCATCAGAGCTGTTATCGTACAGAAATACAATCTGGGCTTTTCAGGTGTTTTGAATGAAAGGGAGCTCTGATGAACATAATCCTTGAGAATGAATACACTGGATGGTTGTGATTCTTTTAATCTTGACAGATTATTGAAGTAATTCCCTATTCCCATCAGTAATAAGCCATGCTATTGGGCAGTGCCTGTGGTTCAAAGGAGTAGGGCACTGGCCCCATATACTGGAGGTTGCAGGTTCAAGCTCAAAGCTGCAAAATAAATAAATAAATAAATAAAAATAAGCCATGCTATTGTCAACACATTATCTATTTTTGTCTGGTGAACCATTCTAAGCCAAATTTTCCCCTTAGAAAAAAATATAATAAAGATAAAGAGAGTTTGAATCTATGGGCTTGAGCATGAGTATGAGGTGGTCCTATGCATTTTAACATTCAGCCCCGAATGAATACTATTGCTTCATAGTAGAATCCTTCAGACAGTCCCAGAATGCACTCAACTGTCAGCTTTGACTAGATGCATTCCTGTGTGTCCTGTGGGGCTAAGGCTTTGCACCATTCCACCTTCTGGGGCAAGCTCGTGGTTATTAGTAGTTTAAAAATGCATGTGAACGACCCAGAACCTTGGACCAGTGGAAGTGGGAGAAGCTGCAGTGTGGGAAGCGTTATGCATGGAGCGTGATGCCCAAGAGATCCCTGTCTCTTGACTTCAAAATGGATTGAAGATTTGAATCAAAGACCTGAAACAGTGAAAGTACTAAAAGAAAACCTGAGAAAATTATTTAGGACATTCGTCTGGGCAAAGATTTCTTGATTGTGACCTCAAAAGCACAGGCAGCCAAAGTCAACGAGAACAAATGGGATCACATCAAGGTTAAGAGCTTCTGCACAACAAAGGAACCAGTGGGTAAAGCCAAGAAACAAGCCACTGAATGGGAGAAAACATTCGCAAACTACTCATCTGGTGAGAGAGTAATAACCAGAACACACGGAGGAAGAGCTCAGACAACTCATTCATTCACGTTCTTACCTTATGCGTGAATGTCTGTCTATCCTCTCAGCAGTTCTCAAACTGGTCTTGGGATTTCTTTATATGCTTAAAAACAATTGATGCTTCCAATGAACTTTGGTTTATTTCGGTTGTATTCATTGATATTTTCCACATTAGAAATTAAAGAAAAATGTAAAACATAAGAAAACATAAGCACACGTTTCATCAGCTGTCAGTACAAGATGTCCTCATATGTCACGGAGCCACTCGGAAAGTATCCCACGTACACATGAGGGAAGAAGAGTGGTTTCCAAGCAGCTGTCTGGTGCATTCAACACCAATATGGAGCCAGTAGACGAACTAAGACACGCCCACATGAGAGAAAAATCCAATTGAATTCAAGTTGGGGGGAGGGAGAAAAGAGGAAGGGGGAAAGGGGAAAAGGGAGGGGGATTGGTGTGTCCCACCTAATGGGCACAATGTATATGGGGCACCTCCTAGGTGAGGGGCACAACTGCAACAGGGACTTTACCTAACAAATGCAAACATTATAACCTAATTGTTTTTACCCTCATATTAATCTGAAATTTTTAAAAAAGACTAGTTTCCATGTGTTTCCACAGAAAGGTCTTGGGTACCCCCTGGGCATGTCCTGACTACATTTTGATCATTATTGACTATATATTTTTTTATTTTTACTCTTCTTTCTTGAACCCACTCCAGTCAGGCTTTCTATCGCACCATGCCACTTAAACTGTCATTAGTGACATCCACATCCTTTAATTCAACGGTCAGTTCTCAGTTAGTAGCTTACTCCCTTTCTTAGAACAATTTGACACAGCTTGTCATTCACTCATCTTTGAAATACTTCCTTCTTTTGGCTTCCAGAGAACCAGACTCACGTCCACTTTGGCTGGTTCCACCTTATCTCCTTGGCCTTTCCATGTTAGAGTTCACCATGGTTCAGTTCTTGGACTTCGTTTCTTTTTTATCTGTATTATTCACTTAGTGTAGACATCATCCAGAATCTTTAAAAAAAATTTTTTTTTCTGAGACAGAATTTCACTCTCTTACCCAGGCTGGAGTGCAGAGGCATCCTCATAGCTCACTGAAGCCTCAAATTTCTGGCACAAGTGATCCTCCTACTTCAGCCTCCTAAGTTGCTAGTACTACAATTGCGTGAAACTGTGCCCTGCTAATTTTTTTTATATTTTTAAAAGATATATATGGCAAAGGTAAATGTTTCCCAGGCTTGTCTTCAACTCCTGACCTCATGCAATCTTCTTGCCTCAACCTCCCAATGTGCTGAGATTACAGGTGTGAGCCGGCCCAGACTTATGTTTTTAGATGTCATTAATGTACAGATAGATCATCTGATGTATATACAGTAGAACCTCCATTGTTGACCACCTCCCTACATTGACCACCTTGGTAAGTTGACCTAATTTTCATAGACCAGACATGCACACTACATGTATGTATCAGTACAGTAGGCCTAGTTCTCATGTTGACCACCTCTGTATGTTGACCATCATATTACAGTCCTTTGGGTGGTCAACTTACAGAGGTGAACTCTCTCCTGAACTCCGGATCTGTATATGAAACTGCCTACCAGACATTTCTCCTTGGGTGTGTAATAGCATCTTAAACTCAATGTGCAAAATAATAACCCCCACCTTTCTGTAAACCTTTTCTTGCCAGAGTCTTTTTCACTCTCAAGTTGCAAAAACCCAGAGTCATTCTCCACTGCTGTCTGTCCCCTAGTCTTCACTCAGTCGGTCAGCTAATCGTTCCTGGATGAAAGAAAAGATACTGAATTCTGTAATTTGTCATCACCCCAGCAACAGCCCTCGCCAGGATATCCTGGCCGAGTTGCTGCAGAGCATCCGAGCTGCCCCTGCCCCTCCCTTGCTCTACCATAATCTCTTCTTCAAACAGCGATCAGGTTGTTTCTTTGAAAGCTGTCAGACTCTCCTGCTGCAAACACTCCCAACAACTTTTCTTCTCAGAAAGAAAGCTAGAGTCATTGCACAAGCCCACAAAGCCTTAGACCCGTCTCCTGTGTCCATGATCTTGCGTAACTCTTTGCCTTCCATCCACGCTGACATCCCTGTGTGACCGCTGGGCTTTTGCACTCACAGTGTCATCTTCCTGGAGTGGCTGTCCCCGTGGATTATCAGCCTTAGACCATTATGTTGCTGGTCTGCTGAGTCTTTGGTCTTGGGATGGGAGGAATGAAACCACACACCGAGTGGACAGAGTGTATTGACAGCGAAAGATTGATAGAAAGATTGATACCAAGCAAAAGAGGAGGAACGGAGCCTCTAGCAGTGGAGGGGGGCACTCCAGTGGGAAGCCCCCCGAATCTTTAGTTAAGGGAATTTAAATGCTGCTTTTCCAATCCTGCAGGCCAGGGGTTTTGGGAACGTATGCTATAATTGGCAACAGGTCTGCAGGTAGAAAATAATCTTCAAATTAAGCACAGAATTGAGGGCCTTGAAGTTTTTGCCTTAGGCCAAGAATTATGTGTGCTCCCGACTTGAGAAGGAACTGCCTGTAACCTCCCAGGCTGCTTTATTCACCACCTTGCTAGCGCCCCCAAGAGTGTGGCCTGCAGAGGGTGCCCTGTCCATACCTACAGATGGGGTCTGATTTTTGAGCTCACTCTGGCCTAGTGAGTGCGTGGGGGGGGGGTCTCCTGTCCAGACCTGAGTTGGGGAGCCCTATATCAATTACTTGAATAATCAGCTTGCCCTCCTTCCTAAGATTGTAGTTCCCTAACACTCCTACCGCCTTTCCTGCTTCACATTCCTCCCTGGCACATTTTGCCATTTAATAGGCTAATGTTTTATTTACCATTTTACTTATAATTTAGAATAATTGTCTGTTGTCCCAACACAGCTGAACAATCTAGTAAGGCAGCAGCCTGTTTCTTCTGTTGCTGTTCAGTGTCCTGAGCGGGCCTGGCACAGCCTGGAGTCTCAGTAAATATTTGTGAAATGAATGAAAAGTGTGGAAAGTGAACGTTTTTCTTGTTAGATTGACAAAATTTTAAACATATATGATTAGCCAATTCCAAGCTTCAGATTTTGCCAGAGTGTTCAAAAACTATGTATAATTATAAACACATCTTTTAAGATAAGGTGTGACTTTGATTAAAGGAAGACCCTAATTTTATTTTGAGATATACTTATACCTACAGGGTTTGTTGCCTCCTTGGGCATAAATTGAGTTTGTAGTAGGGCAACTCCAGTGTGGGACTCCACTTCGAGAACATGTATAACGATTCCAGACTTTTCAGAGCCACCTCTTTTTCCTCCTCCTCCTCCTCATTATTCCATTTTCCTTGTAATTTCTCATATTCAGGTAATAGAACCTATGTGTAGGGTGAACATCCCAGGCCTATGGGATGCTGGCTGAGGGAAAATAACCCCAGGTATAGATTTGGCCCATCCATTCAGGGTCTCTCACCCCAGGTTTGATATCAGAGGATAATATACAATTGAAAGAGTGAGTCTCAGGGTTTTGGTGATGTGGATAGCTGTTATACAAAAAAGGAGTTAGTTTTTGGAGTCATTTGTTTAGCTTTTTCTTCTTCTTTACTTTTTTTTTTTTTTTTTTTTTTGAGACGGAGCCTCAAGCTGTCACCTTGGGTAGAGTGTCGTGGCATTACAGCTCACAGCGACCTCCAATTCCTGGGCTTAAGCGAGTCTCCTGCCTCCGCTTCCCAAGTAGCTGGGACTGCAGGTGCCGGCCACAACGCCCGGCCATTTTTGTTTTTGGTTGAAGCCATCATTGTTGTTTGGCGGGCCCAGGCTGGATTCGAACCCGCCAGCTTAGGTGTACGTAGCTGGCGCCTTAGCTCACTGCGCCACCGGCGCCGAGCCTTTTTTTTTTTTTTTTTTTAATAATAATGCAGTATGTCCTTCCCTGTATCTGCTACAGAAAAATCTGCTTCTGATTTCTTGTACGTTTGTAAAATTGATTTATATGTGGACTAGAATAGAAGAAGGTAGCTGGCCAGAACCCCGTGCTGATCTTCTTTAAGAAATAATAACAATTGTACTAGTTATTGAAAGCATACCACGAGCCTTAGATGTATTATTTCATTTAGTTTCTCAAAGCAGCCCTGTCAGGTAAACATTATCATTTTCATTCTAAAGATGAGGAAATGAATTCCAGGAAGGTGAAGTGGTTTGCCCAGGTTCACACACTGTTGTGCTGTTGTGTGGCAGGGTACAGGTGCCGATTACACCCAGGGTCATCACCATATACCTAACACATCATCCTTGTGTGAAGACACAGTAAAGACTCAAGTGTTCAGTCTCATTTTTTAGGCTTTTTCTTTAGAAGTGAAAACAAAATGAATCTGGGTATCTAACTCACACTTCAGATGATTTCCTGGAAGGCTCCAAATGGTTCATTCTAAGTATTCTCAGGTGGGTAAGTATGAAAACAAGAAAAAATAATGAAGATAGTACTGCAGCATATTATAAGGAAAATTGCCATAATTTAATATCTGAAGATATAAAACCAAACAGTTGTAGGGCTGCTGTGTGGAGAAGGGATTAGTTCCACCCTGGGGAAATGAACTATGGGAACGAATGAAGAGAAATTACAAGCGTGACTGGTGGGGCTCACTGTTAGGAAGCTGTTTTGTTTTGTTTGTTCATTTCTTGCTTTCTTTTTTTTTTTTTCAATCAGACCTTTCCACAGTGCTATGAACTCTTTTGGAAGGTTTTAGATTTTTCCAGCATTGGAAGATTGCTACAACAGCATGCGGTGAAGGTGTTTTAGTCATCAGTTGTGTCCTTGAGAGCTTGTGACCTTACACAGCGCCACCTATAGGAACTCTAGTCTAATGGCCACCTACACAGACGTATAAAGTGCCCTTTAGAAGGTTCAGAGTTATTTAAAGAAGGTGAATGAAAACTGCAACAGTGGGTATAGGAAACTAACGGGGGTGCCTTTGCCACTGCAGCTCTACCAGGTTAGGAGGTCACAGGCAGGGCGGCCACTTCGTCCCTGGCAGTTTATGCGAGGTGAGGACCTACGAGGTGGAGGAAGAGTTCTCGTAGAATCCCAGCTTTGACGTGTAATACTCACTCTCCACTTTGTGCATTCATAAACATCTTACAAACTAATGTTTAATTACACAAATACTGATGACTCTATGTTAAAATCAAACTATTATAAGCTCATGCCTATAATTGTAGCACTTTAGGAGGCCGAGGTGGTTAGATTACTATCCGTTTCGACTAAAAATAGAAAAACTAGCTGGTTATCATGGCCGGTGCCTGTAGTACCAGCTACTTGGGAGGCTGAGGCAAGAGGATCGCCTGAGCCCAAAAGTTGAGGTTGCCTTGGAGCTATGATAAAGCTACAGAAATCAGCTTAGGGCGACAGAGTAAGACTCTGCCTCAAATAAAAAATAAATAAATAAATAAATTAATTAATGAATAAAATAAAACTTTTATACATAATACTAAAAAAAATTTTTTTTTGGTATAGTGTTTTTTTGGCCCAGTGTTGAAAGTAAATTTTTTCACAGATGAAGGATGCAACAGGAAACTCAGGATCTGGGTTGACTTATACCATTTTGTCCTTGTGAAATGTTTTAATAATGATTTTTATTTGGATAATAATAATGATTGATACATTTGGAAAGCAGAAGAAATAGCATGAAAAACTTACCCATCGCCCTACTTCATGGGAAGATGATGTTGGTAATCGCTCCTCTTTATTCTTTCATTTATTCCTATATGTTTATTCTTGTGATAAGTATCCTTTGTTGTTTGTTACATTTTTTAGGCCAGACATCTTCCTTCCTTTACAAGGGGCAAAGAGTGTGTGAACACCAGCTGCAGTTGCGAATCTCATTTTGGCTTCCTAAATCTTGTAATTAGAGTGAATCCTAATGAGAAAGCAGTAGTTTGGCTGGAATTCTAATTTTCATTGTTGTTCTGAGTGTTCATTTGTGTCTTGAGGCTCCTGCTGTTTGAGCAGGGCCACTGGAGAGGCTGATTCATGGTCTGCTGGCCACATGTCGTGGGGCCAGAAGTCTCCCGGGTGGGATTTTGATATATCACCTCTCAGTTGTCTTAGTTATTGAATTTGTAAGTGCAATGACTTATCTCTGTCGTCTGGTGCATATTTGATGTCAAGGAAAATTAGAATATATGTGATAAAGTTGGCATCACTCATTGCAGGAAATAAAGAGGACTCAGTAATGTTGCTAGGGTTGTTAGCTGACTATTCAGGAAAGAAAAACAAAACTTTACATCTTCCCCTCACACAACATTAACATCCATTCCAGAGACGTCCTGGCATGTGTCTGAGCACTGAGAATCTCCGTAGAACCTGAAGGGAAATCCTGGCTCTGCCTCATAGCAGGTGTGCGATCGCCTCTATAAGCCTTGGGTTTGTCATCTGCACAGTGGGGATGTCAATAGCAGCGACTATGTTAGGATAGTTGTGAAAATTAAATGAGTTACTGTATTAATTACTTGCTATTTAGACCTATAATTTTGAATAGCATCTCGCATATAATTTTTTAACTGTTCTTCTTTAAGGTAGTCAGTGTTTTATTGAAGGAAACCAATAAAACAATCAGGAAGAAATGTAAATTAATATTTATCAGATCTTAAAGAGTGAGAAAGGCTCTTTAAGCATGCAATCAATGCAGGAAACCACAAAGGACTGATCGGTTTGACGACGGGAAGTTTATAAGTCTGTGTTGTATAGGTCGACAGAGCACAGCATAAATATTTATAATATTAAAAAGTAAATAAACACAGGCCGGGCACAGTAGCTCACGCCTGTAATCCTAGCACTCTGGGAGACCAAGGTGGGTGGATTGCCTGAGCTCTCAGGTTCGAGACCAGCCTGAGCAAAAAGCGAGACCCCTTCTCTAAAAATAGCCAGGTGTTGTGATGGTAGTCTGTGTTTCCAGCTACTTGGGAGACTGAGGCAAGAGAATTGCTTGAGCCCAAGAGTTTGTGGTTACTGTGAGCTGTAATCCCATGGCACTCTACTGAGGGTGACAGAATGAGACTCTGTCTCCAAAAAAAAGAAGTAAATAAACACAGAATAAATACTTGCAACATGTCTGACAAATGTAAAGTTTGTAAGGCTGTAAACCCAATATGACACCAAAGCTAATGCCTTGGATTTTTGTCATATTTTATTATGATTGTCATTAACCCATATTCAGAATTACGCGTGTTTACCACTTACAGGAACTCACGTATACGTTATGTATATCATGTATACATTTCTTTTCTACTTGTTCAATTAAGTAGAACTTGTTCTACTTGTTCATGTTTCTATGACCTATTAAGTCATTTTACAGTAATAAAGAAACTACAAAATATCCAATGTTAAAATTAGAAGAAAATAGGAAAAGTAGGACCAGTGCCTGGAGGCCCAAGGTTGGGCCAGTCTAGCTGCGGTTGGGAGAAGCTCAGGCAGTCTCACCATCCAGGGCCCCCGATCCCCAATTCCCCTAATTACTGAAGGGAAGTCCAAATATTTTTGGTTTTGAGGACAGCAGAAAAATTTCTCTTTAGAGTCTTCAAAAGCAGGTACAGACTATGTTGCGTATAGCAATTAGGACACCATTTTGTCAGTAATAATAAGAATGCATTTCATTCTCCTGATAGAGGCTAAGGCACTACACCAAAGTGGGTCATGCTAAAGCGCCTCCTCAGAGTTGAGGACAGTGACCATGATGCATGCAGGGGCCACACAAGGCCCAAGCCTGCCACGTGGGGGCTGGACCCCACAGGCTACAGAGTCCAGGCCTCGTGTCAGGTGGCTTCTGGCTGGGGTTGGCTGTTAAGAGGTACCACTGGGAGACTGGAGGGTAGGTGGCAGGGACAGCCAGGGTGTCTCCCCGCAGCTTCACCTTGGTGGCTATTCAGCAGCAGCTTCTCATGGACTGATGTGCTGTGGTGCTAGTCTGTTGGGTCACGTTGGCTTCTGGCTTGTAAAAAACATCACTTCCCTTGCTCTTTCTGGGGTTGTAGGAGAAGCCTTCCACATTCGCCAGTCTCTGGAACACCTGTTCCCTTTCGGCTCCTCAGCTCCTCCGTTCCCTGTCCACTCCTCCATTGCGGACTATGGGTGTGCCTTCTGAGAAATGCTTCCTCTGGTGATTTTATTGATGTGTGAACACTACAGAGTGTATTTACACAAGCCTAGATGGTACGCCGACTGCACACCCAGCCTGGATGGGCCACGTATTACTCCCGTGCAGCCTTTGACCATACTGAATACTGTAGGCCTGAGGACCCCAATGCCCGGGGTGCAGAAGGTACCAGGCCATGCTGTGTGAGCACCTGGGTCACACGGCTGCAGGTGAGCGGCAGGCCAGCAAGTGACACTTCATGTGTATCACAGGTGCTCCCCATCGCCAGCATCCCCGTCTGAGCTCTGCCTCCTGTCAGATCAGCATGCTTAGCAGGAGTGAGCGCCCTACGGGAAACTGCGCCTGCGTGGGGTCTGGGCTGTCTGCTTTCTAGGAGAATCTAACACCTGAGGATCTGAGGTGGAGCTGTCATGTGCCCGAGTCACCCCCAAACCATCCCCTCCTTCCCCCCAGTCTGTGGAAAAATTGTCTTCCCTGCTGCCAAAAAGCTTACTGGTGCTATAGGTGATTAGAACACAGTGGGAAGTGTTCGTTTTTTCTAAATACAGAAAAGGTATAAAGGCTACACCAGGAATGGAGCTTATAGGACTGGAAGTTGTTCTCTGAAAGGCAGTCAAGGCTAACGAGTGTGAAGACCTCGGGCATTACCGTACATTGCTGTGACTTTATAAACTGTGCTCTCAGGCTATACTAAATTTACAAGAAAATATTTTTTCTTTTTTTTATTAATAAATTGACCTTAACTTACTGCAATATTTTTTAACTTCTCGATTCTTTTGTAGTAACAACTTAAAACCCAAGCTCATTGTACAGCAATACAAAAATATTTTTTCTTTATATACTTATTCTAGACGCTATTTTAAAAATTTGAAATTTTTATTTTTTACTTTATTAATTAATTAATTTTTTTGAGACTGAGTCTCACTGTGTCACCCTGGGTAAAGTGCATGGTGTTATCGTAGCTCACAGCAACCTCAAACTCCTGGACTCAAGAGATCCTCCTGCCTCAGCCTCCTGAGTAGCTGGTAATATAGGTGCATAGGACTAAGACATAAACGCACATATTAGCCTGGGCCTGTATAGGGTCAGGATTATCCATATCACTGTCTTCCACCCCCACGTCTTGTCCCACTCGAAGGTCTTCAAGGACAGTAACATAGGAGCTGTCATTTCCAGTGACAAGAGTGTAGGACTGCTTTCTGGGACACCTTCTGAAGGACCTGCATGAGGCTGTTTTGCAATTAACTTTTTTAAAGTAGAAGGAATAGAGTCTAAAATGATGGCAAAAAGAACAGTACAGTATGTGTGTAAGCCAGTAACATATCATTTGTTAGAATTATCGAGCATTGTGTACTCTGTACAATCGCATGTGCTAGACTTTTATGCAACTGGCAGGGTAGTGGGTTTGTTTACACCACCATCATCACAAACATGTGAATAATGTGTGCACTACCACATTGTGATGGCTGTGGTGTCCCTAGGAGATAGACATTTTCAGCTCCACTATAATCTTAGGGGACAACTGTTGAGTGTGTGCTCTGTCATTGCCTGAAATGTATTATTGGTCTACCTAGATTCCAGATGATACTGTATCATCTCACTAACCAGCAAAATAGAGCAAAAAGAAGCTTGCAGCCTGGTCTCCCCATCACGACTCCCTTGCTAATATGGGATCCATCAGTAACTTTTATGTTTTTTCTTGCTGTACTTCTTACATGTATTTTCTTTACCAAAAGGCTGCTTTAGGGTTGAGATTGAGCCTTGCCAAATGACTTGGGAGTCCTGGGCCTCCATTTTCCAGGACCCATTAGGGCAGTTTCCAGATAGGCTGGCATGTAATAATCTACTTGAACATCCATTTGCACTGAACATCGTGTTATGTAAAATTTGTGCTGCCATGGAGAATTACCATTTAGATTGAAGAAATGTAAGTCATTTGTTTCAGTAATTTATTTCCAAGAAACTTGTGACCTGACAAATGTAACATAATTGGAACATTTGGTTTTCTGTTTTATGAAAATTGCTTCTATTTCTACATGATTAAAAAAAAAAGAACAGATACATGATACCTCAGCAGGCATACTAATGCCACTTTTCCACCACCTTTTGTGCTGTGGTCAGCCAACTCAAAATGGAACACCTCACTGCCTCTGGCAGTTTCTACTGTGAGCGTTCCACCTTCCCACCCGGCAAAGCTCTGAACTTGGATTTGCATTTTATCCCAAGACTTTCTGAATTCTTACTTCCCTGCACATTTTTTAAAAAACAAAAAAGCTTTTGCATACTTTCAATATATAGGTTATATCAATTTCTTAGAAAATGGAAACAGTTGTATTCACAGCCATAATTATAATTTAAAAAATATTTTTTTAGAGTCAGAATTCTGCTTATTGCTCAGGCTGGATTTGAACTCCTGGGCTCCAGGGATCCTCCTGCCTTAGCCTCTTGAGGAGCTGTGATTACATGTGTATGCCACCATGGCCGGCTGTCTTTATGTTACTCGACTTTTGTTTTATTTTTCTGTTCCAGTTCTACAATGCTTTGCAGGAATGTCTACTTCTACAAGGAGCTCTGTTTTTTATATAATGTGAGCTGGTATTTATTTTCTTTAGTTGCAAGTGTATAATCACACAGATATAATATTTGTAGTACAGATGCACATATAAATGTAAGCCACTTATGTTAAAATACTAGCTAATGCTAGAAATTATTCAAGGGTATGGTAATTAAAAAATTTAATTTTTATGATGGAATAGGCATAATGTTGCATTACACTTAGCAGTTAACCAAGCAACAAATGTATAAAGTTTTTCATCAGTTGAAAGCTCAGCTTAGCAACATGTGTTTGATGAGAACACATACCTCCACATGGGTAGATGCTCTTACAGAGTGTATGATCTGAAGGAGTTGTGGAAAGTAGGTGCCTGTCTCCATGGCAGACATAAGTAAACGAATACAGCACACTTTTTCTATTAACTCAAGGTACAGCTTCAGAATGTCCTTGTAATCATGGTAATCATAAGGATACTTCTCAGCCAGTTCTTTATGCAATCACGTGTGATAACACTTATTTGCTCCAGTGAGATGTATATTAGCTCATATCCTTTACAGAGTAATCACTGTTCTTAATTTAGAAGGAAGGATTCTTTGCATACTCCCAATTACGTGTTATGTAGACAGTCTATTTAAATTGATTTAATTTGCGTTTGCCATAATACTTGAACAATAATAAGAACTCATTTTAGTGTTTCTTAAAATCTTAGGAAGTGTGAAGATACTAGGGAAAATTAATTTGGAACAATGTTTAATATGTCTGTAAACTTTAGAGGCATTGCCAGTGAAACCTACATTAAAATACATCATGGGAAAATATAAATAATAGCATAAATAAATATTACCGTTTATACTTTTTGTATTGTTATAGCCATCCCATACATGTTAAAGGCTATCTAAATTTTCAGCAGAGATTCCAAAGGGGAGTCACAATAATCCCCCAGTTTGATTACTATTGCTGCTGGGGTTGGGACATGGTGTAAACACTCAACTTCATTTTTCCATTTATAGACCATTCAAATTATTCTAGTTTGAGATTTTCTGAACAGTGCGAAGCAACAAATATACAAGGTTTTCTTGCAGTTTAAAGCTTGGTTTAGCAATATCCATTTGATGACAGCATATTTCTACTCGGGCAGCTACTCTTTTAGAGTATGATCTGAAGGATTTATGGGTAACAATGCATTTTTATATTGATTTTTAACCCTGTGTATTTTTAAAAAGCTGAAGATTTGAGAAGCTGAGGTAGGAAGATTGCTTGAGCCCAGGAGTTTGAAGCCAGCCTGGGCAACAAAGCAAGATCACATGTTAAAAAAAAAAAGCTACTGAGAGACCACATTAATGGAAAAAAAAAAAAAAACCTAATGACTTTCAAGAGAATTTGAGCTTCTCGGTAGCTGATGACAGGACAAGATGCTTTTGTCTCAAAGTACTCTCCCCAAAATCATTGGGTTTTTTTTGTGTTGTTTAGTTTTTTTGTTTTTTGGTCATGGTAACAAAGAGTTTTACCTCTTAATAAGGAACCATATTTCCCATAAAGATGGTCCCCGTTAATACTGGTATTTTCGTATGAAGCCTGGTACTTAGATGCCCTCTCTCTTAGATTACTATTATTTTTTAAAAGACAGTCTCACTCTGTTACCCGGTATAGTAGGGCCGTGGTGTCACCACTCACAGCAACATCAAACTCCTGGGTTGGAGCAGTCCTCCTGCCTCAGCCTCCCATGTAGCTGGGGCTTACAGGCGCCGCCACAACACCTGGCTATCTTTTATAATTTTAGTAGAAACATTGGTCTAGAACTCCTGAGCTCAAGCAATCCATCCACCTCAGCCTCTCAAAGTATTAGGATTACGGGCGTGAGCCACTGTGCTCCGCTCTCTCTTAGATTTTTAAATGGAAAGTGATAATTTTATAAATGTTGCCTTGACCATTATTTTAGCGTTTTTAGCCAATTAGCATTTTCTCTTTTAAACAGAACTGTTTTACAAAAACTGGATAAACTGTTATACAAAATGCTGATAAAAATAGGGGAAAAGATGAGAAATGGGTGATGTCTAGTTGAAAGGGAGGGATGCTTTGAAGGAGATGAAGGACCCAGAACTCTGGGAACTCAGCCTGCCTCGGGCTCTAGTCCCTCTTCCCCACTGATACATCTGAATTTTGTCCCCACTCCCATTGGAAACCCTAAAATTTGTATAGGGCCTTTAAATAGAGTATTAAATAGACGATTAAGTTAAAATGAGGCCGTTTGGATGGGGGCTAATTCAATATGACTGGTGTCCTTAAAAAAGAGATGTGGGTACTTAGAGCACCACAGAAAAAGACCAAGTGAAAAGGCAACATCTGCAAACCAAGGAGAGAGGACTCAGTGGAAACAATGTGCTGACACCCTGACCTTGGCTGTGACAGTCTTCGCAAACGGTTATACCCTTTCTTGGCTGGATAAGCATAGCTCCTGCAAACAGGAGTAAATCATATTAAACCATATTTTAAAAGAGTCATTTACTTGAACCAAGTAAGATTCATTCTGGGAAGGTAAAGTTTTTCCCCCTCTGATATCCATTTGTAGGTGAAATGTATGTTTAGTTTGATAGGGTTTCTTTACCACCTTAACCTCCAAATAACCATTCTTAGTTCAAAGGTGGTGCCTTAGGGTAGAGATGATATAGCAAAATATTGAAAGGGAGACACATTCTTATTTCTTGTAAATGGTAGTTCTGTTTCAGCCTCTACTAGTTATTGGAATGGGCCGAGTATCAGAGAGTTTGGATTATCCTAACATCTTTGAAGGGCTCTTGGTTTTATGTCATCCTTGGTTCTTTCTTTTTTCCTTTATGTATTTTGGATTAATATGGGTGTACATACGATTAGGTTACATTGTTGTGTTTGTAAGGTAAAGTAGGAGTTGTGTATCATTTACTCATACAGTGCTCCCATTGTCCCATTAATGTATTTTATAGAACAGGAATGTTCTTTGTCTTACTCAGAACCTAATCAAGATAAAGTTCCCATTAGGTGGGAACATATCAAACCCCCTCCCCTCAATTTAATTGAGTTCAGTGCCATCTTTGGTTCCTGATAGTAGGACTGAGATGTGGCTTATCTGTCATCATCTTTAGATGCCAGGACCCAAGTAGCCACATGCTCCAAGGCCTTCTCTCCTCAACTATGCTTTGTCCTTGACTGCCAACCTTCTTGTCAAGGCATGTGACCACCACCTGGCCACCTGAGGACCTCCTCTACACCTGATTTTCTGCCTAGCTTCCCCGTACACTTTGCTTTCCCACATGGCCCTGTGTAGTATCCCCCCAGGTGTGGAGGGGGTTCTGTCTTCTAGTCCCCACCTAGGCTCCAGGTGATACTATCGGTGCCCTAGACCAAGCGTATAGAACTACATGGCATCTAAAACCAAGTTTGACACCCAGTTTCACGCAGTTTGGGGAGATATTTTTCTCAGCTGCATTTATTAAAAATGATAGGGATTTATTTTAATTCAATAGGAAAACCACTTAAGAATTGTTGAGAAGCATGTTCCTGAAGCATAACTTTATTATTGTAAAAATTTGGAGGCAACCCAAGTATTTAACAATAAGGAAATGATTGTACTAGTTGGGATCTATTCATGTGATAAAATATTATTGAGTGATAAAACTTAGAAGCTTGAAAAATGGGCGATAAGGTGTTAAAATTCTTAGGGTATAGTTTTAAGACAACATGATTCCAGAAGTGTAAAATTAAACAAATAATTGCAGTAAAATAAAAGAAAATATATCAAATGCGAATATGTAGTGGCTTTTGATGGTTGTTGAGATTATTAGAGAATTTTGTTTTCTTTAGACTTTGTTTTCTCTAAGAGAGCATATAGAACTAAATCAGAATTATTCCTAATAATTTTGGAATAATATATTTTTTTCAAACATGATTCATTAAAATATGTGTATTATTGTTTTTCTCAAGGTGTTTTAAAGTCATGGATCAGGTGTAAATCTTTCACTCAACAAATATTTACTTAAGAAATTCAGGCTATGGGGATTAGATCCCTGGATTCCAATCCGAACTGCATTATTTTGTGGTTTTTTGACCTTTGGAAAGTTACTTAACTCAGTCCTTTTCCCGTGTGGAGTTTGAAGGCTCCTGGAAAAGTGCAGCATGGATACTTACCAAATGCCATGAAATGAAATAGTTTGATCTTGATCAATATTTATTATTGGTGTCTGGTTTAGTAAGTTCTCAAACAGAATTTGGGAATAGCATTTGAGAATAAATTAGTGAATAAGTGAATGAGCAAGGATTGATTTAGAAGGTCTTCTCCAACCTACAGATGAGTTCTTTTTTGTGAGCAATTAATAAGCTGTCCTGCAGGAGTCATGGTACCTGCTAATCCAGTCATTCATCATCCCGTCATTCATCATTCAATACTTAATGAGTATCTAATATGTGTAGTGATCAGTCTGAAAAATCCTCAGATAATACATCTTAATTCAAATAGGGAAACAGAACTTGTTTAACAATTGGTTTTCCAACTGGGTGTGAATGTTGAATTCAGATTTTGGTGACTATGCTTAAGAAGGAGAACTTACATAAACATTTGAGTAAGTTGGATCTGAGACTATTGATGGCTTTAAACTGTTTCAAGACAAGCTTTTTCCCTTAAAGGCAGGGGAAGTGGAGGTGTGAAGATACACCCCTTGTATTGCTGTGTTTTGCTTGCAGCATTCTTAGAATGGCACATCACAAATACCAGATGCTTCTGTTCCTTTTTTCTCCCCTCTTCTTCTGTTTTCCTTGATCTCCATTTCCCTTTCCGCTCTTTCCTCTCTTTCTCTTTGCTCTCTCTTTTCATAATAAAATTATAATTTCTTTGAGGATTTTGTTATGAGCCCAATATTGCCTCCGAGGCTGAGACTGCGAGTCTTCACAGCCCTTCGTATGTTTAAGAATCCTTGTTTTTTGCTTTGGAGCTGTCACTTGAAGAATGTGAGAGGCCTTTAAGTCTTTATTAAATTTTCCCTTTTCTGCTGTGCTAGTAGATGATAATACATATTTATGAATTACTGATTCCATCTTGATGCTGTCAGAGTATTGTTAATGACATCACCCCAATTTAAGACATGGTTTAAAATTAATTGATTTAATTAGAAAGGAAACCACAGAGCAGTTAGCATGGCCTCACCCTGTCACAACTAACTGCTTAGTGCTGCCAGAAAATGATGGCTTTCTTATTTGAATGTCAGAGTTTATTGGAAGTAATTGAAAGTATCAATGTGCTTTGCTTAGGATTAAAAAGGAAGGTTTTCCCCCATCTTTTAGGGGAGATTGTTCCATGCTTCTTTGCTGAGTTTTTCATTATTTTTTTTCAGCTTCACCTTTCCATCCTTGGAATGACTTTTTTACCCCACTTTGATTTCTATCCATTTCACTTCTCCTTATTTTCTTCTTGACCCCTCATCTGACAGTCCACCTTTCGGGGAATGAGGAATGCCATCTGTCTTCGTGAGTCTGGGCTGCTATAACAACATGTCACTTAGACTGAAGGGGCTAAGCAACGGCTATTTTGCTTCTCACAAATGCAAGGTCAGGATGCCCACAGATTTTGGTTCTGGTGAGAAACCTTTTTCTGATGTGCAGACGGTCACCTTCCTGCTGTGTCCTCACATAGCAGAGAGACAAAACTCTGGAGTCCCTTCCTCTTCTCATAAGGAAACTAATCCTATTATGGGGCCTCTACCCTGAGGATCTCATCTAAACCTAATTACTTCCTAAAGCTTCCACTTCCGGATACCTTGACATTGGGGATTAGAGTTTCAACATATGATTTTGTGGAACACGAACATTCACCTTCCTTCATCTGAGCCAGAAGTAGTACTGTCTTCCTTGGTTTAAGTGCTCATCATGAGTGAAGCTCTGTGGATTTAGTTAAAGATTTTTATGAAGAAGACTTCATTGACAATTGAAGTAACACCAAAAATAAATAAAAATAGGAGATGATCAAGTTAAAAAGCTTCTGCACAGGCGAGGGTGCCAGCCACATACACCGGAGCTGGCGGGTTTGAATCCAGCCCAGGCCTGCCAAACAACAATGACAACTACAACCAAAAAATAGCTGGTCATTGTGGCGGGTGCCTGTTGTCCCAGCTACTTGGGAGGCTGAGGGAAGAGAATCACATAAGCCCAAGAGTTTGAGGTTGCTGTGAGTTACATGTCACGGGCACTGCCCAGGGCAACATAGTGAGACTCTGTCTCAAAAAAAAAAATGCTTCTGCACTACAACTTTAGTTTACAACTAAAGCAAACAGATGGCTTTCAGAATGAAAATATTTGCATGCTACCAGTCTGACAAAGGGCTGTTTACTAGAATGTACAGAGAACTCAAACTAATCAATAAGAGAAGAACAAACAATCTCATTTATCAGTGGCCAAAGGACATGAACAGATCCTTTTCCAAAGAAGACAGTTGAATGGCCAAAAACACGTGGAAAAATGCTCATCATTCCTAATTATCAGTGAAATTAAAATCAAAACCACTCTGAGATATCACCTAACCCCATGCGAATAGCCTACATCACAAAGTCCCAAAGCAGCAGATGCTGGTGTGGATGAGGAGAGAAGGGAACACTTTTACACTGCTGGTGAGATTGAAAACTAATACAGCCTCTATGGAAAGAAGTATGGAGAGTCCTCAAAGAACTCAAAACAGACCTTCCATTTGATCTCACAATCTCATTCTCAGATGGAAAAAAATCATTTTATCATAAAGACATTTGAACCAGCTTAATCACAGCTTAATTTGCAGTTGCCAAGATGGGAAACCAACCCAAGTGCCCATCAACCCATGAATGGATTAATAAACTGTGGTCTGTGTGTACCATGGAATACTGTGCAGCCATAAAAAGATGGAGACCTTACATCTTTTATATTTGCCTGGATGGAGTTGAAGAACATTCTCTTTTGTAAAGTATCACAAGAATGGAAAAGCACGTATTCAATGTGCTCAATACTAATATGAAACCAACAGATGAATAACCACACTCCCACATGAGAGAAAAGTTGAATTAAATTCAAGTGGGGGGGAGGAGAGAGGAGTATTTGCCCACTCTCACCTAATGGGCATAGTGTAAGGGTATATGTCACACCTCCTGGGTCAAGAACTCAACTACAACTTGGACTTTACCTCACAAACACAAACAATGTAAGCTAATGGTCCTAAACCTCGTAGTGATCTGAAATTCAAAAAAATATGCAATCAAGGAACTTGTTGGAGTTAGACATCCTCATTGTCAGTCAGAGAAGGTGGAACATCCATTAGTTTCTATTTAACAGGACTCAGGGCTCCAGCTGGGTGTTGGAGCCTCTCGTCAGCTGACTGAGCTCGTTGCTGGAACCCCGACTCTCCATTCCACTGGGAAACCCAGTGCAGCTGAAACCACCAGGCTTTCCTCCAGGACATTCTATAGAAGCCACCGTCTCTTAGTCCCAACCTAAAAATTAAGTTTTGCCACTCTTTGTCCTGTGTTCACCTTGGCTGGGTGAGAGGTAAATGAGACGGGCCTTTGACTGTGTTCTGTTACCTGCTGTTGTCATAATCAAGAGATTAGCTGAAGAAATACGGCTGGGTACCGATTGTGAGGCCAGGGGTGTGCCTCACGGCCGCGTTACAGAATGCTGGCAGCTGGCAAGCTGCACATATCGTGGCCCATGAGGAACCCGAGAAGGGCGGAAAACCCATGAATTATACATTTTGACAACGTAAACATGAAAAGAGCATGTCCTCTGTGACTTTTGTTTTTCATTTAACAAACCGTTCTTGGATTCAGAATCTATATAATTTTCCTTATGTCTCACTGATTCCTGTTTAGTGTGTCGCTGCCTGGATAAATTAAAAGGGGGTGACTCCAAGTGGAAGAATGCAGAAAACAGGCTTCTTAATGTGGAAGTCTCACAGAGGTGCCAGTTACAAAAGGAGTGAGTGCTGTTATTCTCTTTCGTCGCTTGAGATACCCGTTTTCCCCAGGTTGAACATCCTGGGTCACTGAAGTCTAGCGGTGCCCATGGAGTGTGTCTCGGGACTAACGCTGAACACGTGCCACTGTCTTTTTAAGGCAGTTTTCTTCCAGATGGCAAAAATGTGTTACATAACAGGTTGTTTTGCATCTCTTAACCTACAAACATTCCTTTAAAAGAAAACACTTTATGTCTTTCTCAACCAGAGGCTTGGTAACCACCTCTTCCCTACTTCCTATATTGTTCCTTTCTTTCTACCACCCCGGGGACTAAAAATAGCTTTAATCAAAGTGTTTAAAGTGGTCCCTCAGATTGAATCTGAGGAAAGTTTGGCACTGGAGACAGCTCCTTTGGCCCAGAAACATTTTAGTTCTTGGAGCAAGCCAAGATGCAATGTAAAACTGGACCCCTAATTGCAGAACTGAGTTGCCATAGGCTGGCCTCTGTCTTCGGAATCTGAGGAACAGGTTTTGTACAGGTGCATTCCCCTGCCTTTGTCATATGTGGGTGGTGCAAAGCTCATGGGGTGGCGTGGTGGCCCCACACCATCCACGCGCATGCTCTCTGCCCTTGGTTGTGTGCTGTGGGCTCCTTTCTTTAAGGCCAACTCTTAAGAGCTCTTGATTAAATGGGCTTTTCTCTAGAATCTGTGTTGAGAAAGTTTCTAAAAAGGTAAGTGCTCCATGCGTATCCAAAAAAATGAGTCAATATTGAGCATGCTGAAAATTCCTAGGGAGCTTCCGTTGTCCTCTTTACCCCTAAATGCTTCATGACTCTTTTTCTCTCTTTCCTTTTGCTTTATTTTTCTTCGTAGCACACTAAACACTACCTGAAATCATTTTGTTTTTTATTTTCTTTTTTTGTTTCTCCTGGTAGAATATAAATGCCGTGGGGGATGGGCCTCTGTCCTAGCTGTGCCTCTGGAGATCCCAAGAGCCTAGCATAGGATCTATTACACCTAAAGGCACAGCAGCAGCCACACCAGCTGTGTGGCTTGCGTGCATTTGTGGTTAAGGTTAAGTAGGTTAAGGTTAAGTAGCGGGAGCACGCAGGAGTGGCTGTGCCGGTTACTTGCCTCCGTCGCTCTCTTCCTTGCAGCCCTTACCACAGCCGGCTGGTTATCCTGAGCTTCCCTGTTTCCCACCCCTCCATCTGCCCTCTGCCCACTGTCCTGGCCCATTGCATTCCCTGGTTCTCCTCAGGGCGTCCCCATTGCCCTTGGGAACCGAGTGTCATGGTCTTCCCACCCCCTTAACAACCATGAACAGAAGAATGGTACTATTCTGTGCTCAGGCCTCTGTTTCTTGCCACTCGCTTCATTTCTGCAAGTCGGTTTGTTAGAGCGCTCGTGATGCTGAGGACGCAGCAGTACTCCAGACAAAGGCCTTTCCTTCGTGGAACTTACAATGGATTGGGGGAAACAGATAACATACACAGGAAACAACTGCATGAAGAACAGAGGGGTGTCTGCTACGAAGAGAAATGAAGCAGAGCAGGGAGCGGAGAGCGCAGGGATGGCGGGGTCAGGTGTGCGCCTTCTCCTTTGCCCTTCTGCCTGGTTTCTCCCAGCCATCCTTCCACGTGAAGGCCCAGACCTTTCCCCTGCAGAAGGCATTCCTTCTCTGCTGGCCCAGGCTGTGCGAGGCGCCCTCCCTGGTGTTCTGAGTATCTGGTGTGTGCGCCCATCAGGCATTGCTGGGCTTTACACTTGGTACATTTCTGAAACTCTGGCTCAGCTGTGAGCTCCTGAAGGCCTGGACTAGATCTCATTCAACTTTGTTTCTCTTATGCCTAGCAGGATCTGGCACACAGCAAGTATCTAATCGTGGTAAAAGGCATGCAATGTCCATATCAGTGCTTCTGCTAGTAGTTACTTTAGTGGAACCAAAAGATAGGTCAAATATTTTCTTAAAGGGAAAGATGCTGTTTTCAAGGTTAACTTTTGCTCAATAACTTAAAAAAAAAAATTTCCAAACTATATATGTATTGTAGGTTGGAAAACACTAAAAATTATGAGAAAAAAGTGAGAACACTCATAATTCTATCCCTGTAACTCTTTAGCCATTAGTAACATATTTGCTGCACAGCTTTTAGATTTATTTGTCTGTTTTTTGTCTACATGTCATCTAATCTACCCACTTAAACTTCATAATTTTTTTTACTGTCTATATCATAATCCCTTTTATGTAATAAAATACTTGAGTATTTTCCTGTTTTTGTGGATTCTGGACGTGCACTTGTTACTGAGTTTAGAATTCTTTATTACACTATTCCTTTGATCCTAACCCATGGGAACTCTTCAAGGACAGTGTGAGGTTAAGTTCCTACAGAGGAGATCTGTGCTGGTGAAATGCAGCCCTGGGAGGTGGCACCCACAGCAAGAGGAACTGTGGACCCATCAGCGTAGGGCTGCTTCCAGTTAAATTCTCCACTTGACCTTATGTGGGACTGTAGACCTCTAATGCAGGGAAGCCAAACTCTGTTCCGCACTTCACGAGAGGGTTTCTTTCTATTCCCTTTTCCTATTCTCTTTGGGGGACAGGTAGAGTTCTGAATCACTGCCGACAAGTGAATTAATTCACACTGAAAATGTAGCCCTTAGGGTCCCAGCCTTATCCAGGGATGGGGAGAAAAGGGTGTGAGTCTCTTGGGAGGTTCTGCACTCTGCCCCTAGCCAAGTCTAAGCTATGTCTCTGGTTGGTCCAACCAGAGCTGCTGTCAAAACAGTGGAAGGTGCCCTGAGGGACAAAGCCTCTGCTTAATTCTTATTGGCATCCTGGAGTTCCTTACTTTCTTGCCAGCTTAGCAATACATTGAAAATAGTATTTTGTCTGGAAAGTTGGAGTTGGGAAGGTTCTAGATTTTTAGCTTACCCATCATGTGAGAAGGAAATGCCAGTAATATGTTTCATTAATTCCTTATTTTTGGATATTTGGCTGGTCTCTACTGTTTTGCTATTGTAAGTAAAGTATTTACAATGAGCATTCTTGTAGACACCTTTGGGTGTAAGTCAGATTAATCTTTTAGTGTATTTATAGAAGTAGGGTTGCCGGGTCAGTTTTGAAGGGTTTTGACAGACGCTGCATCAGGTGACGCCATCACAACGTTGCACATTTGCTTATTTTAGGCTTCTAGAGAATATGATTGTGAATTCTGAGACTTGTAGAAGGGACACATAGGAAGGCTGAGGGTGCCCTTAGAGTTATAAAAGTCTCCAAGTCTCAGATTTCCCCAGGTAGCCACTGAACGCTGGAGGCCATCAGAAATCATTGTCAACACAAACCCAACTTTCCCTTGAGCGTCAAAGAAACAAAGGCTTAGGCAGGCTTGGTGAAAATGTGCAGAATGTGTCTCTGTGCATCTTCCTGGTGTCAGAAGGCCAGACCCGGCGAGGTGGCTGAAGTAGAGGAGTTGGGTAGTAGGATGGGACCCAGCCCGGGGTGGGGGTGGGGGTGGTGGTGGTTCCCAGCCTGTGGGTTGCCAAGACTTCCAGCACATTACGAGGAAGGCTTCTTTTGAAGGCAGAGTCTAACAATGCTTAGGGAACCTGGGATCTTTGGTTGTAAATTTACTGATAATCTCAATACTCGTACTGACTCTAGTGAAGCCAGGAAATAACATGTCTTCTTTTCTGTAGCAAAAATAAAACTCTTTTCCAGACTGCAGAAAATGCATTGGGGGATGAGACACCAGGCATGTGGTCTGTCCCCTCCACAGAGCCTTGCTATAAAATCACCAGGTTCCATTTTATATCACTTTGAGTTTGGAAATTTGATTTTATAAAAGTTAAATTCTGGCAGCATTCAAGATCCCATCAAGTCCAGAGAAAGCTCACGAGGACAATTTCAAAAGGCCTTTCTCTGAGTAAATACCTTTTGACCATCCTAGGGTGCAGGCTTGTTTTGCAATCAGGGCTTTAGACGTTTGACTCAATGTGGTATATATAGAGGGTGCCAAAAAATGTATACACATTCTTAAAATTGTAATACTCAAGCTATGTTTGACTTATGCAATTCCAAGAGGTGCTCTAACGTGACTTGTATTCATCTTTTGTTATCAGTATATATTGAGTATTACAATTTTATTTTATTTATTTTATTTTTTTTTGAGACAGAGCCTCAAGTTGTCACCCTGGGTAGAGTGTCGTGGCATCACAGCTCACAGCAACCTCCAATTCCTGGGCTCAAGCGAGTCTCCTGCCTCCGCCTCCCAAGTAGCTGGGACTACAGGCGCCCGCCATAATGCCCGGCCATGGTTTGGTTGCAGCCGTCATTGTTGTTTGGTGGGCCTAGGCTGGATTCGAACCTGCCAGCTTAGGTGTATGTGGCTGGCGCCTTAGTCCGCTGAGCCACAGGCGCCAAGCCAAGTATTACAATTTTAATACTGTGTTTTCCTTTCTTAAAATGTGTATACTTTCTTTGGCACTCTCTGTATTTAACTGCACACCACTTACTGTGCATTAATGTGGCATGTTTGAAACCTTCGTAATCTATTCCCAGAGACCATTTTTCATTCTGTGACTATGTATATTTGCATGTGTGTTTTAAAACTGCAAAAGAGTGGGCGCCTGTAGTCTGAGCTACTTGGGAGGCTGAGGCAGGAGAATCGCCTAAGCCCAGGAGTTGGAGGTTGCTGTGAGCTGTGTGACGCCGTGGCACTCTACCGAGGATGATAAAGAGACTCTGTCTCTACAAAAAAAGAAAAAAAAAATTACAAAATAGCAGCAGCCCTGGGTGGTGCCTGTGGCTCAGTGAGTGGGACACTGGCCCCATATACTGGGCCAGTGGGTAGTGGGTTCAAACTGGGCTCCAGCCAAACTGCAACAAAAAATGGCTGGACATTGTGGCAGGTGCCTGTAGTCCCCAGCCACTCGGGAGGCTGAGGCAAGAGAATTGCCTAAGCCCAGGACTTGGAGGTTGCTGTGAGCAGTGTGACGCCACGGCACTCTACTGAGAGCAATAAAGTGAGACTCTGTCTCTACAAAAAACAAAAAAAAAAAAACCAAAAAACCCCCAAGAGGTTGCTTGCACTCCCACTTTGGGTTTAGGATGGGTGATCACCAGGCTCAGAAGTGGTCTGGTTCTCTATCAGCCAGAACTTGGCAGGTAGGAAGCAGAGTTCAGCTCAGGTGGTTCATGAGGCTTTACTGTTGACTTCACTGGGCTGTTGGTAGAACAGGAGTGGGTGAGAAGGGAATCAGCAGTGGATGCTGCCCTGGAGGGGGACGGGGAGGAAATGGAATAGCCGGGCCCAGTGAGAGCTGGAGTCATGTAAAGGAGAGGTTTCCAGACCGGCATTCTGGGACCTGCGCACTGCCAGAGTCAGCCCAAAGGGGATGGAGCTGGGCCTGCCTTGCTCCTCTCCGGCTGCCTCCCTCTGGCTTGTGCAAAGTTAGGGGCAAGGAAGCCTGGGGGATGCTGTCCACTGGGCCAGTCCCCTGCGCCACAGGGAATAGCAGAGATTGGATTTGGGGCTGGCGGAAGGTTAGGCCTTTGTCTTTAGGAGGTCTCAGTATGTGTGTATGACAGAGATGGTTTTATTGAAGGAGTCAGCTGTCACCTGCATGGTGACAGAGTGCTGGAGAAGGACGAATTGATGAGAGCCCTTTAGCTTATAATTGGTAGAGCTGAATCATGAACTTCCCCCAAGCTCTTCTCCTGTATTTGAGCCTGGTTTACACTGAATTATCCACATAGAGAAATTAGTGATACTGATGAAATGTATCCCAGGAGCTTGAATTACACCTGACAGGGATTATTCTGTAGGGATTCTGTGTAGGAAACAAGTGTTCAGGATGCTGGTTGGAGATGCGGGTCCATAAACAGATGGGGAAAGGAGACCACAGGGCCTTGGTGCCTTATTCAGGGTAATGGAGCTCGCACTCAGCCAAACCAAGACTTCTAACTATTGGCTTCTGATGCTGGGGAATGGCTTACTTCTGGGTGTTGTGTAAACATAAGAGTTTGCCCGTGTCTGACAAATGAGAGCAGTTCCTCGGAGTGGTGCGTGCGGACCTGCTGTATCAGAGCCAGCTGGCTGAGGAGCTCTGTTCTAGACTTGAACAGGATTCCCTGGGCCTAGATTACTAGGGCGTGGAGAAGGGATTCCCCCAAGTGCATTTGGTTAAGATCAGTCACTTGAGATACTCCTTCTGCAAAAGGGTTACAAAAAAAATAAATTGGAAAACGTACATTCTGCATCTCCCTCTAAGAGATGGACATATTAAGGCTGTGTGAAGTCTTCCAGTTTCCTGGATAATTTTATTTGAGAGTGAATTATTTAAATTTGAATTTATCTTTTGGTTTTCCTGCGGGTTATGTAACACTTTAGGAGACCGTATGGCCAGTCAGTATTGGAAAATGCATCTCAGTTGCTCATATGCCCACACTGACTCCTGACCGTGAGCAGACATGGCCTCACTGTTCTCACATCCCGACAGTTTGTGGTTTTACATTTCATAAGCTGCCAGCCTGAGATGTGTACCTGTGGATCTCTCTCTCCCCACCCCTTCCATTTGTATCTCTGTGGCTGTTCCCTTAGGATCCTGGACACATGGGCAGTGAGGGTAGATATTTGAGCTCTCGAGGTCCTAGGCCCTTCAGATTCTTCAAAGGGACACCCAGAAGGAACCTTTCTCCTGCCAATCATGGCCCTCTTTTCACAGCATGATATAAATAGATCGAATGCCAACAAGTGTGCATGGGACTCCGAATGAAAAGAAAAAGGGAAGAAGGCAGTAAATGACAGGGAGAGAAAACCCGCATTTACTGCAATTATAAATTCTATATTTGCAGGTGCTCAGAAGGGGGCAAACATGCCTTGTTCACAAAGCAGTGCAGACTAGACACCGGTTACTGATTGTTCATTAGGTTTTAGGGGAAGAGGAAAGATCAGTCCAGGGTTAGCAATGCTGTGGCATACAACTCTTGGATAAAAGGCGGTTTCTTATTTCATGCAAAAAAAAAAAAATGTTATAGGGCATTTGACATATAGATTGGTTCTTAATTTATAACTATGGTTGCCTAATGTTAAAAATCTCCTGCTGCAGTCTGAGTTGCCTGGAACATTGTTTCTGAAATATAAAACTAGATGCAGCTCATCTGGTTTTAGTTGTTGTTTCCACATGAATGGGTGGCTCAGCCATCAGGGGTTTTGAGCAAGCCAGCGATTACTTACCATTTTGGGTCATGGTCCAGAAAAGCTTCATGGATGTTAATGTTTATGTGAAGTTGCTGAATGTCAGTGAGCCAGGTATTTGAGTTTAATTCATATATTTTGAACAAAAATGTGGCTAATCAGAGTCCACTTCCCATAGAGTGGTTTGCAGAATCCTCTTTTTTATAAAGATCTAATTGTGATAGCTTCATGAAAATGCAAATTAAACCATAAGCAACCAGAACCCAGTCAACCATCCCAAACACTTAACCACTTGGGAGATTTTCAGTTCTCTGCTTTAAGGAGTCGGGAAATGCTAAATAGAAATCATGTATTATTATTATTTATTTGCAGTTTTTGTCCAGGTTTGAACCCACCACCTCCAGTATATAGGGCCGGCACCCCACTCCTCTGAGCCACAGGCACCGCTAGATCATGTATTCTTTTTAATAACCAGCATTCAGGGTGTATCTTGTGATCATTACAGCTTCAGTCATTATCCTGATCTTTGTATCTGTGTCAAATGCCCAGAATAATGACTTTGATTCTTTCATTTATCCGTAGGGCTTAACATTGAGTTTGTAATTTAGATTAGGCTTCCCAAACTTTAATGCACAGATGAGTTGCTTGGATTTCTCATTGCAACTTACACTCTGCAAGAAGAGGGCCTGAGAGTCTGTGTTTCTAGCCAGCTCCCTGGGAGGCTGATGCCGGTGTGAGAACCTACTTTGAGTGATAAGAATTTAGAGGAGGAGATTGAATGGATGAAAGGACTCCATCAAAGTAAGAATCATTTATCCTTATTGCTTAATACATTCATCATGATGACTAATATATACTTGGAATCCATGCAGTAACAAGATTTTATTTCACTTTACTCCTTTAAAGTTAAGTTGACATATTGATCAAACTACAGTATCCTTTCAATATTCTGACTAATTAAATATTAGGTATTATAAATCATATTTTTAATACATAACACAAGAGTTGTAGGAAAAAACTCCAACATTTTAGAAAGCAAACATATCTCGATTGTTGTAAATAGAAGGCAAAGAGATACTTTTGTATTATTTCATACAAGCTGTGGAACCAGTATATCAAGTAAATCTAAAATAATTATCTTGTGAGAATGCAGTCTGTAGAGGGAGGTTTTGTCCTAGAAACAAGATCAGTTACTTGTCTGAAAACCTAGTCCCAGCTTTTTTCTACCTTGATTTCTATTTGATAGCCTTTGTACATTACACCAAGATCCTGGGATTGGATTTCCCTGTGGACCTGAAATAAAGTTGCTAGGAAGTTAATTGTTATTGTTTCATGTTACTTTGCTCAGACTTTACTTGGTTTAAACTCAAAAGGTTTTGAATGAAATTGCCTTTTTGGTAGGACAGAAGTAAGTCATGGAAATTTTAGTTTCTGAAGTTTGGCCCTTTCCTTATTGTCCTTTTTTCCAGATAATGTTTTGGCTATTCTTCCTCTTTTATATTTCCACATGAATTTTAGAATTAGCTTGTTGATTTCTTCAGAAAAGCAAGCTGGATATTTTGATTGTGATTGCTTTGAATTCTCAATGGAGGAAAATTGACATCTTAGTATTGACAAAACATGCTGTGTAAACTCCTATGGTAAAGGTTGTGCGATCACTAAAAAGCGAAAAGAATTCTTCAGTTGCAGGCTGAAAACATCCTACTAAACACTTTTTAGTGACAATTCTCTTTTGTTAACTGCAGAGCTGATGTCCTGGAAAAGCGTGTAGTGGGCAGAACCCCATTGTTTTGGGATTAATAGTCTCAGACTCGCTTACTGTACAAATTGTCTTTCATAGGGGGAATTGTACTGGTTTTTAGACCATTGCTACGCTGTGTCCCATTTTAGAAATGTGTTGGATTGGTTTTTTTTTTTTTTTGTAGAGACAGAGTCTCGCTTTATCGCCCTTCAGAGAGTGCTGTGGTGTCACACAGCTCACAGCAACCTCCAACTCCTGGGATTAGGTGATTCTCTTGCCTCAGCCTCCTGAGTAGCTGGGACTACAGGCGCCCACCACAACGCCCAGTTATTTTTCTGTTTTGCAGTTCAGCCAAGGCCGGAGTGTTTTAATTCATTATTACTTAGAGCAGAGAAGTGAAGATAGTGAAAGAGCAAGAGTAACTCCATTTTGTAACAAACTGCCCACTTTCAGTCTGTCAAGGCCAAGCAGGGTGCTCACCCTGCCCGCAAGATAGCAGCCCGAGCAGAAAAACAACTGTCTGATACAAACCCAACTAATAAGCGTAAAAGGTATAGTAGTTAAAGTAGCCAATCATACTCGCCACAGCTTGGAAATCCCCTACCCTGCTAGTAACTGCAACAAAATCTCCAGCAACCCAGGAGTCGGGGTCCTCAGCACACTCCCACTGTGACTGGTAAACTGAGGGCCCAGGCTCGAGCTTGAATAAAGGCTCTTTTGCTTTGGCATCGAGTTTGTCTCCCTGGTGGTCTTTGGGGATTACGTGATCTGGGCACAACAGGTAGTAAAATATTTGTTTTTATTTTTTTGGTGACAGAGCCTCCCTCCCTCTGTCACTCCCAGTAGAGTGCAGTGGTGTGATCATAGTTCACTGCAACTTCAACTTTGGACTTAAGTGAAGTTTCTTCCTCAGCTTCCTGAGACAGGTGCCTGGCACAATACTGAGCTAGTTTTTCTCTTTAGTAGAGATGGGGGTCTCAGTCCTCTCTCAGGCTGGTTTTGCACTCCTGAGCTCAAGTAATCCTCCTGCCTCACCACCTCTGCCTCCCAGAGTGCTAGGATCACAGGTGAGAGCCACCACACCTGGCTAAAAGATAGCAAAAGACTTTGATCTACATTTTTTTTAACTTTTTTAAAATTTCAGAGTATTATGAGGTGCATATGTTTGTTTACATCCTTTGTTTTTGAACATAGTGAGTCAAAGTTGTAAGCGTGCCCTTCACTAATTAGTGTGCACTCACTATACCTGCTAGGTGTGAATTTACTCATCTGCTCCACCTCCCTCCCTTCCCCCAGCTTGATTTTCACTGAGATTTATTTCCCTCTGTGCACTTAAGCATTGATCAAGTACCAATTTTGTATTGAGTACACAGTGTTTATTTCTCCATTCTTGTGATGTTTTACTTAGAAGAATGTTTTCCAGTCCCATATGTTGCTGGACCAAGGATTGCATCTGCCTTGCACCCAAAGCAATCAATGGAGAAGTGGATGAGAGAGCAAGTTTCACTTTAATTTTTTTAATTAAATCATAACTGTGTAGATTAATGCATTTATGGAGAACAATGTACTGATTTTATATACAATTTGGAATGCTTATATCAAACTGGTTAACATAGCCTTGACTTCACTTACTTGTTGTATTAAGATGTTTATACTCTACTCTTAATAGATTTGACGTGTACCCTTGCAATATGCACCATAGGTGAGATCCCACCAATTACCCTTCCTCCACTCAGCCTCCTCCATCCCCTCCCCTCACCCTCGTCTTCCCTTCTTCATTCTGGGCTATAGTTGTGTGTTTTTTTTTTTTTTTATAATTTTATTAAATCATAATTGTGTACATTGGTGCAATCATAGGGCAGAATGTGCTTTATATACAATCAGAAATATTTTGATCGTACTGTTAGAGATAGTCTTCATGGCATTTTCTTGATCACTATATAAAGACATTGATACTCTACATTTCATAAGTTTCACCAGTACCCTGCTAAGATGCACCATAGGTGTGATCCCACTAATTGCCCTCCTTCCACCCATCCTCCCTCCTCCCTCCCCTCCCTTTCCCTTTTCCCTGTATTCTTGTGCTATAATTGGGTTTTAGCCTTCATATGAAAGGTATAGATTAGGGCTGAGTACATTGGATACTTTTTCTTCCATTCTTGAGATACTTTGCTAAGAAGAATATGTTCCAACTCCATCCATGTAAACACAAAAGAGGCAAAGTCTCCATCTTTCTTTAAGGCTGCAAGGTATTCTATGGTA
>CAUYON010120087.1:0-10703 GCA_963573935.1 Arctocebus calabarensis
CGGGCGTTGTAGTGGGCACCTATAGTCCCAGTTACTTGGGAGGCAGAGGCAAGAGACTCGCTTGAGCCCAGGAATTGGAGGTTGCTGTGAGCTGTGATGCCACAGCACTCTATCCAGGGTGACAGCTTGAGGCTCTGTCTCAAAAAAAAAAGTGAAATACAAGTAGTTCATTAGCTTTGCTTTATTTTTATTTCACAGCTTTGTAACTTTGCTCGATTATCAAGGACATTCTGTGAACTTTGCTCTGCTCCTGTTCATTTGCAATTAGAGATAATTCTTATTATATTTAGACTACAGTAATGTGGGGGAATCTCTAGAAAATACTTTCTGAGGGGCTACAATTTTATGAAATCTAAGCACAATCCCAAGGTGTCAGAGGCATTTCAACTAAAAAAAGAACCAAGAAAAAACCATAGTGAACTTATAAAGTATTTAAAGTCAAACAAAAATTAAGAATACTGCATATTAAAACATTAGGAATTTGCACTAGTCTTAGACAATTATAGACTTGAATGGATTTCTGGAATGTAAGAAAAGTTATGAACAAGAATTAAGTATTTAATTATAAAAGCTAAAAATTAAATATATGGTTAACCCAAAGAAAAAAGGAAGATATAAATAATGAAAATAATGCAGATTTAATGAACTAAAACAGTGGTTATCAACCTTCCAAATGCTGCAGCCTTTTAATACAGGTCCTGTGGGTTGCAACCCACAGGTTGAGAACCACTAAATTAGAAAGAAACAGATATGCTTTCGAAACACCAGAGGATGGTTCCTTGAAACAACTAATAAAAGACAACCACTTCAGGCCAGGACAACTGTTTTGTTAAAGAGAGTGAAGTCCCAAACCAACAACAATCGTAAGTTTATTGCATTGGCTTGCTTAGGACAACTACATAGATCCTCCCCAAACCCACTCGGTGGAAGCCTCAGAATGTTTACTGCAAATGCAAAATAATGTGCTTCAAACCTGGATTCTGGAGTCGGACAACCAGGTGGGAATCCCCATCTCTCACTCACTAGCTGTGTGACCCTGGGCAATTTGAATTAACCACCCTTGCCTTGTCATTTCCTTAACATGGGAATAATACAAGAAGCCGACGCACAGGGTTTTATAAGGATTGATGAACAAAATTTGCAAAGCAGTAACCATGTCTGTATGCGGGAAACATACTTAGTCAATAAATCAATTCCCCTAACCTTCTCTGTAGAAGGCTGTGTGTTTTTCACGGACCTCACTGTCTACATGGAAATTCTGCACTACAAGTACTGACCTATGCAAAACTGTCTTTTTCTTAATTTCCATCTCATATTGCTTTCAAACATTTCTATATATTCTCTGACATTTCTTACAATCAAAGAGTACTGTATTTTCTCCACGTATGGCACAAATTTAGTGTCTTACACTGATGACCACAGTTTGTTGGAGGTAAAGCTGTGTGGCTGCTGAGATTAGGGGATTACAGGTGATGCGGCCTCTTCCAGGTCTCTCCTGGGAATCCTGAATCCTGGCACAGTATTATGAACAGACCCAGGCACATGGAGAAGCCACAGGCAGGTGTACCAGCAACAGCCCCAGCGAAGCTCCCAACTAACAGGCAGCGTTAACCCTGAGGGGCAGGAGTGAAAATGACCTTCCCTTGACTGGCCGCTGGTCTAAACCCAGGATCACTGCACAGACCCTGCGTGCTTCTGTTTTCATGGCCGTCTCTCCTTACACTCCTGTGGCACCTGCAGTCTATGGAAGGAAATTGTTAGGCACCCGACAGGCAATATGCAGAAAAGTCCTGAGATCCCCTCACCTCCACGGTGAGCCTGGATGGCTGAAGCCCATGTGCCAGTCACCTCCCCTGAGCCAGCCGCACTGACTTTGCACATACACAAACTTTCTGGGGAAGGCTGGTCGATATTAGTCGTCTGATGCTTAGAAATGATTATCTGGAACATGTTTTCCTTTAATGTTCTTTTCTGACTGAGGAACACGATCACTTCTGTCTGCTCTGGAAGCTGCTGGTGGACTGGGGTACTTCTGTCAGGTCTCCCACGGCCTGGGTTCAAATCCAACTTTGCGATTCACAAGCTCTGCAGTAACCTTGGCATCCAAACACCCAGTCCTTAAAGTCCTAATCATAAAGGGGATGCACTGACTCCCTCCGAGAGGACTGTTGTAAGAATTAGATGAACAAATGAATCTAAAGTTCCTGTTAATAACGATAGCTCCTCTTTTCAGTAACTTCTAGGCTGCCGCAGAAGATAATGAAGGAGATGAAAAATTAATAACTTGCAAAAACAAGATAGAAATCTCCTGGAACAGTAAAACCTATTGAAAAGTTAAAAATAAAAATTTATCCTCATGGAAAATAAAAGTTGTAATGTTAAGATTAAAATTCCAACCTGCACCTACAGAGTTTACACTTCCCACGGGCCCTGGGTCCGGAGCTGCCTGCCTCCAAGGTGCTTTGCTGATGACCAGCTGATCTTCTGTGAAGACCCTCCCAGTCCTGCACAGACGCTATTGCATTTGGTCAATAATCCAAGGGAATTGTCTGGTTTCAGTTTATTAAGTGCTATGCAATTTTTTGCCATTATATTATAACCAGAATTTATTTTTTTAAATCTCTCTCTTAAGGCCATTTCTATACATATTTTGATGGAAAAACATTAAAACTGAAAACAAAATAGATTTGGTTTCGGAACAAAATTCAGGAAAGGCTTCTGCAAACAGAACTGTTACAAGGTTGAACTCAGATAACCAGATCCTTACTCGTCCTTCTTTCAGTCCAGAGCAAATGTCAGAAGCGGCTATTTCATCCATCCTCTGTGGAACAAATGCCAGACAAGCTGACATACGAAAAGACACACGGCGCTTCAGGGTCATCAGGAATATTGATGGGAGAAAAAGGACAGCCAGTCCCCACACTGCCTGGGACTGTCCCTGGCCACAGCGTCTTGAGAATGACCAGTAACAACTCCAGAAATGCTTTGCTGAGTTCACCTGTGCCCCGAAGACAACAAAACTCCCCTGCAGCTGGACGCTACCCAGGGACTGAACTGCAGAAAGAACAGCCAGGAAGGGAGAAATAATAATCTCTCGTGAAGCAATTATTTTTTTTCCATTTATAGCATACAACATAATTGTTCTCAAGTATTTTTAAGACAAAAATGCCAGGATATATACAAAATGGGATTTTCTCCAGTACATACAAGGAAATGCATTTTTAACAAGCTAAGTTCACGACAGATACATTCAGTTTGTCACGGGATGTAGTCATCCCTATTTTTTTAAAAATAGGCAATTTATATTTTAAACCTTGAACCCTTAAATTTGAACATATTCGTAGCCTTTAAAATTTAAACATGCAAAATTTAAAAAAAATCCCAGCATCCACTCTGGAGGAACTTAGGCATCCTCTGGGGCTTGGAGTCCTTTTATATCAATGCTCCCATTAAAGGAATTGCTTAATTTACAATCAATAGATTGCAATAGATTACAGTCTATTGACTGCATTCGACAGTCTTACCAGAGAATCCCTACTTAGGATCAGTCTGTGAAAGGACTCTAGGTTTTCCTTTTGACATCAAGGAGGCAGAACATAACGCTTCCAATAACAAGCTGTTTACATAACGACTTATCAGAAGCTTATTGAAGATTTTGGTCTTATATTCTGTGTGAGATGAGAGGCAATGATTCTCAAGAATGAAAAATGTTCTGCCCATGGCCCAGTGGGTGGTAAATAACCCATCAAAAAGAGCTCAGAGCGGAGAAGCCACCAAGAAGGAGCCTTTGGGACATGGGTGAGTTAGAAAGGGTGACAAGTCAGTCCAGGCCTACGAGCAGGACGAAAAAATAGGTCGGGGCAGGAACGCCTGGTAGATAGAGCAGCATGGGAAGGGCGAAGGGAAAGAAGGTTAGCACAGGGAAAATTAGGAAGGGATCATTTGTTTTAGGCTGATTTTTCCTTCCATTCTTTTCTCCTTTGTTTTTCATTTCAGCGTTTTTACACCCAGTTGCATTATCAACGTTTTCCTGCTGACCTTGAATGACTGTAACTGGCCAATCACTGAAACGCTCCAGATTTGGGGGGTGATGAGTTGCCCTTGGCAAGACTTTGCTGTACTTCATTCTGAGATGCTCAGGTAATTAACCTGACAAAGGAATTCTTATTCATTCACAGAACATATATTTATTAAGATCTCCCACATTCAATAAGATAAGCACGACTGCCCCTTTCTTCTAGCAAATAACAGGAAAGGAACACAGACGCATTAAAAGCTACCGGAAGGTTTGGCAGGTGCTACAGAGCACATAAACGGGACTGAGACAGAAATACAGGAGGGGCATTTCAGCTGAGACTGGAAGAAGCCAGAAGAAACCGGCCATTCACTGGACAGGCAAAATGTTTCTAGAGAAGGCAAAGGAAATTGCCAAGACAAAGCAACCCCAGTATGAACTGACACCGCTGAAGGTCACGGCGCTTGAGAATGCGGAGCAGGGCAGGGCTGGAGTATTGTGGCATTCGATTTCTGTTCATCCTAAGTGCAAAGCAAAAATTCTTTTTACTAAAAAAAAAAAGAGAAAGAAGAAGGCTAATTTGCACGTTGAAAATGGCATTTGTCCATCGTGTGGAAAACAAAGTAAAGTCAGGACGGAGTGGAAGACAAGAGGCCACTTTAATGCTTTCACAGCTGTCCGGGTGAGGACGTGACAGTGGCAGGACTGGCACGCTGCCCGGGAATGAAGACGAGTGGCTGGGGGTGAGATGAGCCCCGGGAGACCCGCTGGTGGATTCCTCGCATGTGTCAGCGTGGGGGGAAGGAGAAGATTGAGAAGGAGAGGGGTGGTGAGCCCCCATCTGACCCCTCGCTGGGTGGCAGTGCCACCTAGGGACAGGCGGTTGGGGACAGTGAGGATTGGAGGGTAGAGGACTGAGGCTAAGGATTGAGGTCTGCAGGGGTAGGAGGGAAGCCAGACTGCCCTGCGGGGGACGGAGGTGTGGAGAAGGGGCCCAGGCTCGCCTGTGCGTTTGTTGGCATTTCTCATCTCTGCCCCTTTTTCATCCTCAGGCTGCTCCCCTGGAAGATCCCCAGAATCTGATTACAGGAGAACTATCTGTGATGAAAATGATCTCTGCTCACGCGGTGGCCACTGTGCGCCCCCAGAGACTGGTGCACTGAGGGGCCGAGCTTCCTGCTACTGCTTGTTCAAACTTAAACAGCCATGTGTGTCCAGAGAGCAGCTGCCTAGAAGCACACGGCTGGAACATTACCAGGGTCTTCCAGCTCAGAGACATGAACAAATTGTGTATTCACTCGGATTGGTTAAGATGTGAGGATTTCTCTTTTCTGTTCCCTCTTGAGGTAGCAGGAACAGACATGTGTGCAAAGGCCAGGGAGCAGGGGTCCCCTGGGGTCCTGAGGGTCAGCCTGCCACAAATCAAGACTCTGCGGAATGGATTTGGAGGAAAAGTTCAATATGAACGGTCTGACTGCCTCACAGCCAAACCATGTCTCTGCTGAACCCTGGTAATCAGCAGGGGGGTTGGAAGGAATACAGCTCACTGACCAAACCTGCAGACATCAGGATCTGAGAATGTACTTTTACCATATTGTGTTTATTACATTATGGCCTAAAATACGGAATAAAGAAGAGTGTTAATCTTCTAGTAAACTCCACATTTTTAGAGAAAAACCACAGAAGATATGAACTACCTTTGAACTAGAAGGTCCATGGAAACTTAAAACCTACCACCTGAGAGCTGAGTACGCTGCTTCCCATTACTCAGCCCGCAAACAGCACACCTGTGAGCAGGAGGTGGGTTTCCCCGTTCTCCGTGTCTAATCTTGGCGGACGGTACCACAGCCATGTAAAAACATCTCAGATTGTATGTGAAGCCCGCACACTGTACCCCATGATTGAATTAATGTACACAGCTATGATTCAATAAAAAAAACAAATTCTGAACTCAATTTCTGACATCTCAAAAAAAAAAAAAAGATATAGAAGTGAAAGCGCTCACCCGCAGACAGGCTAAAATACAAAAATTTTAGAAGCCTAAATGCCTGGATTTCATTTCTGTCAAATTTCCCACATCATAAAGAGATTAGAGGCAGAAAGAAACAGGTGTCCTCTTTTTCCTGTGTTCATTATTAAGTGATCTGGCGCACATCAATTGAACATTTTTTTTTTCTGGTACTTTCCAGTTGACTTTTATAGAGACCTTGAATAATCCCTAATTGTGATGTTTGAAACCTGTTCCAAAAAAATAAAAATAAAAATCTCTTCTAGGACAGGATAAAATCAAGTGCCAATGCTGAGCCAGGAAGCTTATCACTGCAGTCCATAAGTTCATATTGGAACCCCAACTTGATGAGGAGCCAAAGAGGAGATTTCAAAAGAACAGTGGTGATTTGAACAAGTGGGCAATGCTTGATATTTCAAGACAGTAATGCCTCAGCCTCAACAGGGCCCATCGCACACTAGCAGAGGCCATCTATGTGGAGAATAACACTCTGTCGTTTTCATGATACAGGATAATCTCTACTTATATGTGTTGTTTGAAAATTCTAGGAGGAAAAGGAAAGGCTTTAGCCTTGAAATTCTATAATTGGGTGTTCACAAATCTTTAATAGAGTTCCTTACCAGCCAAACTCTTTCTCGCCTTTATCAACCACAGATGTCTTCCCCTGTCTGGATTCCCCGGCGGTTGGAATCTGAGCCTGCGATGCCAAAATGACTTTGGCACAGTAGGGAGAATGCTGGGGGTGCCTGTTCTCTATTCTACCACCCGCTCTCTGGCCAGTGAAGGTATAAATAGGAGTCCATGTATGCATTTAGCATCCAAAGACACCCAACGAACAAATTGAGGCAGACGTGTACGTTCCTACATAGTAAGTGCTCTTCCAACTCCATCACACTCTTCCTTTGGCAGTCCGTTCCCATAGGACCATGAGATGGAGACGCCTGGAACTGCCTTTGCAGGGAGGGTGTGAGGGAAGTTGCTCTAGCTCAAGGCTTCTCCTCATCCCGGTTAATTGTCATCCCTGGCTATTTCTGAGTTTGCCAAAATGTCTTCAGTTAGTTTGAAGAGAAGCTTTCGTCTCCAGCACTAGCATCAGCATTTTTACTGCTCTGTCCCCCTGACACGTGTTAACTTCCGTAGGCAAGGCGTCATGCCACTTATGTCTTCGTGTCAGTCACGGTACCTGGCTTAGTAGGAATTCGCACACAGGGAGCACATGGCAGGCAGGCCTGGGAGCATCATTCTGCCAAGTAATTAAGAGCAGACTGATTCATGATCTTGAACGTGTTGCTGTGGAACCATCCCCTCTTGGAAGGGATGTGATGTTCTGGATGAACTTCAAGGGAGTAGTTACTTTCCAAATGCTTACACTCTCCCGGCAATTTCATCTAATTCTTCCTGTCCTAAATTACAGGGTCAACATTGCCATCCCCTAGTAAGTAGTTTGTATATCTCAAGGTCAATGGAATATTTTATTATTTTTGAGTTGATAACTATTTTCTGGAATTATTAATATTCCTTAAGATAAAAATAATCATGGAAGCATGAGAGCATGTATCCTCTGTTAAACTTTCGAATATCTATCAAGAAGCTGTGAACTGTGAGAAATAAGATGGTAAAAGAATCCTGTTTGGAAAAACCATTTAAGTTAAATTGTAGCAATCTAAAATTGCAGAGAGAGAACTGTTGAGTCATTAGAGGAGTTCCAGAAACCAGAGAATTATGTTTTGCACGCCTGCTATACCAATTCCTATAATGCACTGTTACCTTTTAAATGATTATGCCAATTTTTCCTTTATTATAGTTCTTATGATATTACTTTCTATGTTAGGCATTCCTGCTCCTCGGGGAGAGGAAACACTAATCCCAGACTTGCCTGAATGTGATGCCCAACCTGTCCTCTGCCCCAAATACTGATCTCATAAAATCCATCGGGGAAACTGAGGCAGATACTCCACAGGGCCATGACGAAGCCCTAGTTGAGCTGTGACTTCCTGAGCAGAGAGGTCATCCCGGAATTCAGTCCCTGGGGTTATGATCCAAGTGACTGGATCAGGTAACAATCCAATGACTGAGTCATCCAGGCCACCATGTCTCCCTTCACTCCAAGGAAATTCTCCTGATGGAACTGGGAGTGAAACTGTCCTCTACATGGAATGATATCGAAGTATGTCCACAAAAGACTTTTGCTAAAAATCATTACTCTATTCCGCGGATTCTCTGTCTCTGCTGAATTTTGCCTGGTTACTAAGGTAGACTACTGAACAGAGAAAAATATACTGTAACACACAGGGTCTACAATGCCATGGGGTTAATTTCAGCACCAAGGCCTTGCAACTTATTCTGCCCAGATGGAAATGTTAATAATTAAAATGAAAAATTACTACTTACCAATTAAAAACTATTTTACTTTTGACCCCCAAATCTAGCTCTGATTTATTCACTAATTTTATTATTTTTACTTTTATTTTTACAGAAAATGCACCCTATAGAAATGGTCCCCAGGAACTATTAACAGTGACTAGCGATAGCAGTGGAAGTGAGAGTATTTGATACCATCTGCAGAGTTTTCTGCTAAAGTGAGAAAAATACATTCATATGAGACCATGCACATCTGAGAAACAGATTTACAGACACCATACAGGATTGTAAAAGATCAAATGAACCACTTTGACCAATACAATCTATGGTACTCCAGTATATAAAGAACTTCTATGATGGATCACCAGTGCTGCCAAGGATGCTCTCTTAAGAACGTAGTGGGCCCTGGGTCAGACTTTATCCCAATAGCACGGATCCCCTGAACCTGTGGCTGCCTGTAAGAAAGCATGGATGTAACAAATTACAACACACGCATACACAGTCAGCTCTATGCTACCTTGAGGTTCTGCTTCCAACCTCCTATTACTGTAAGTTAGCTGGACAGTTCATAAGTCTTCTTCTGCTTTAATATTTCCTATCATGACTTCCCTTTAAATAGCTGGCATTCTGAGCAAAGAAACAAATAGGGATTTTCCTTATGTGCATTTTTGCTCATAGAAATTATTTTCATCTAAGCTAAGTTATTTAATCTGATGGTTACATCATCATCAGAAAGAATTTCCAAGCTTGAGAACTTGGTAGGGAAAATAACCAACTCATACCTTCAGCTATATATTTCTAAAGTTACTCTTGGAAATGTTTTGAATGCTCAAGAATATTAAGTTCAAAAATATTCCAATGTCTTAAATGAACTATTACTCAATGTACTATTGGCACTATTCTTGCTTTCTACTGTATACATAGTTCAAGTGCATCGCCTAAAACCCCCGTGGAAAAGCGGAGATTTGACATGTTGGCTACGAACTGAGGAAAGTGAGGGGAAGTGACTCTCTGTACTTCCCCAATCTCTCCTGAGAAATCTGAAGCAGAAGGGTCAGTCAGGGTCTATTCGTGAATTAAGCAAATGAAATGGGCACACACAGAAAGCAACATTAATTAGAAAATTCTTTATGGACGAGATAAAACTCAAGGGATAGAAGAAAGGAAACTGGTTTGGCCCAAAGGTGAAGGAATCATTTTCCAGATGGAAAGACAATGGTATGCAAGATCGTTTTAAAGCAAGACAATGGCTGAAATGCACACAAAGATGTAGATATTATGTTAACATACAGACGTGGTATTATGTCAGTTGCAAGAATGTTTTGGAATCTTAAGGTTTTAAGTTCTTGATGAATTTAACTCAGTGATGGGGCAAAGTCATCCTCATTATGCAAGCAAGGAAACTGAGGCTCAGAAGTGCTAATTTGTTATCTGAGCTATCTGGGTGAGAGAAATCAGTGATTCTGACCTCCTTGTCCAAGGCTCTTCACTCACCACTCCTGCATTATACAAAGGCAAGAACCTCCCACACGTGGGACGGAGGGATGAGGGTGGGCAAACGGAGGGAGCAACACTTAGGATTCACATTACACGGCTATTGAAACCACTCTAGTGTTCTACAGTATATTTCTTGGTAAAAAAAAAGTTAGGAAATCAAACTCCTCCATCTGTACTTGGGGAAAAAAAACACAGAATGTCATCCCATGTAACACTCCTTTTAGGCAAATCATTATTAGTTTTGAGATGGATAATGTAAAATATTTAAAACAGCATAAAGTACCACTTTTGAAGGTGAAGTATATTATTTTGAATACTAATGATTTCATATGACTTATAAGTCAAAATGATTTAATAAATTACAGATTAAAAAGTCCTGCTCCTACTTTGATTCCTTTTGATCCCAATCTACACAACAACCTACCCTCACCTCCCATAGGTATAGTGTGTCCCTGTGAACATTCCATGTGTGCAAACACACAACTCTCAGAACATCCCACACATGCACACACACTCTCAGAACATCCACACATGCACACACACACACACACACACACTCAGAACATCCCCACACAACTCTCAGAACATCCACATGCACACACACACTCAGAACATCCCACACGTGCACATACACTCTCAGAACATCCCACGTGTACACACACTCTCAGAACATCCCCACACAACTCTCAGAACATCCCACATGTGCAAACACACATACGCAGAACATCCCCACACAAGTCTCAGAACATCCACACGTGCACACAGACACACTCAGAACATCCCCACACAACTCTCAGAACATCCACATGTGCATACACACAC
>CAUYON010120091.1:0-12723 GCA_963573935.1 Arctocebus calabarensis
AAGTTTGATATGAGGACAATTAATGACAATTATTGACACGGTGGGGGTGAAGGAAGGGGCGAGCAGAGAGAGGAAGAATGAGGGAGGGGTGGGGAAAGGAAGAGCAGAGAGAGGGAAGGAGTAAGGGGGGTAGGGTCTTGGGGTCTTGGTGTGTGCCACACCTTTTGGGGGCAAAACACGATTTTAAGAGGGTCTTTTCCTAACAAATGCAACCAGTGTAACATGGTTTCTTGTACCCTCAATGAATCCCCAACAATAACAACAACAAAAAAAACACATACAACGAAGGAGTCATAATGGGGTAATTAATAGGTTGCCAAGGAGAGAGTAGATCTCAGCACAGACGTAATTGGAAAACTGCCAACCAGTGGCCTGCAAGCAGCCTCTGCACTCGTGTGCGGCAGCTAGAATGTCTTTTTAAGACCAGACCCTTCCCTTATTCTTAGTGATCTCTTTGGTCAGGCAGATGTAAGGTAAGTCCCATTCATTCTGAGGGACGTGTACTTCATACACATTAAGTGTTATATTTGGATCTATTATCTGGAGTGTAACCTTGCTACCTGCAGAATTAGGACTTTTTTTCCTACATCCAGATTTGAACTCTGATATTTTCAAAATTAGATGCGCATAAAAGGCACAGGGTTTTTTCTTGAGCATTTTCATACCAAGAGCAGGAGGCTAAGCAATGGCAGGTGTGATTCACAGGCCTAGTTGTCTCTGCTGCACACCAGAGAGCAGACTGGAGAGGACATGGACTACATGGTCATTGTGCCACCTGGTTTGATTTAGTGTAGAGTAGGCCATTTTTGTTACAAAATAGAGACCACAATGTACCCTATAAGAAGATGGAATACAGTAGATGTTCTCATCTACAGAGGTAGAGAAATGAGGTGGGCTCTGGACTGGAAAAAACGGGAGACCCTTGGGTCTGGGGGAAGTGGAGCCTAAATTCTGGTCATGGTGATATACCAGCATTCATCAGCAACTCTCTGTTGTATGTCCCTCTTCCAAAGGCATTTATGACACACTTGGACTATTGTTAGCCACATTTGGGAAGCTAAGGAATGTGGGTATGCGTACATTTAAGGCACTGCATGTGGAATGAGCTGCTATTCCTGGAGAGTTGAGTAAGAAGACCACAAGAGGTGAAAGCAAGAGTTTGACACCTCAGTGTTCTGGGGTGAGATAGGACTTCTGGAAAGGTGAGCTTTTCTCAGGAACCACTGGAAGTATGTGAGAAATCTGATAAAAAGCTGGACTTCCTGTAGCCATGTGGATAGGAGCTCAAGCTATTGGAATGGAATATTAGAAGGCGAGAGATTTTGAGCACTTCCAGGCTACATAAATATACATACATTAATACTATAGGTCTAATAAGATTACTGAACCTGTCAGAAGCAAAAGATCAATCCTAGGGTAATATTAGTGAACTAGCATTTCCAAATCATGGTGAGTAATGAATAGCAATACAGAAATGATATTTTCCCCTTTTATTTTCTCCCTTTTCTCTTGCTACACTGGTTGTCTGGGTGGGGGTCAAATGGTCCCTGCTCATGGTTCATACAGCACCCTGCTCCTCCTAACATCACATCTTGCTTCATGGCTCCTGCAATTGGCTAGCTCTGATTTGGTTTGAGGTTTGTTTTGCTCCATCTTATTCATTACCCTGTGCTTATAAAGAATTGGCCATGCTTTCTGACTTAGCCTTCGTAGTTCTTTTGGTCTTTTAGTAGTCTCTGATCTTCCTTCCCCTTTCTGTTCCTATTCTGGAAAAAGATTTAAGGTTCTTATAGTGATATAGCTGATTAAGATTAAATTAAAGGTAGATGAACAAAAGAAAGGAGAAAAAAGAGTGAGGAATGAGTGGGATACAAATAATGTATCCCTAAGAATCCCAATTCTTGGTTACTGCTAGGCCGCCACCTGTTGTCAAGCTCACTGGAGATGAGGTAAGAAGAGGGGAGCTCATTAACTGCCCATGTCATAGGGACTGTGAGGTAAAACAGCATCACACCCTGTTCCTGATACTACAGCCAGGAAGACGTCTCTTAAAGCATGTCATAAAATTTTGTGTCATGTAATGAAGAGGGCCCTCAGCAATAATTCTTAGGGTAGGCACAGGAATGAGCTCATTAGGGGTGACCACAGCAAAGCCCAGCTCAATAAAAGCAGTTCTCCAGGGGCCAGGTCACTACGGTTTCGGTCTAGAATATTTTAGTACCTGTTAGATGCCGGTAAGTTTAAGGGTCTTCTTCCTGACAAGTCCTGAATCTAGCTGTTCTGTTTCCTTATAAGTGCAGGACCCGTTGCATGAGGGTAAAGTAACTTTTTGACTTTGTTCCCCAAGCCCTGCCAACCCAGTCTTCCACTACCAAGGCCTGGCTCCTCTGGGGACTCCTACCCTCAGCCTGGGTTACTCTAACTTCTGCTTCTTGTCAATTGTTCCTTCCTTGCAGTCTGTATGATTTGGGATAGGTTCCTTGTCCTTCTCAAACCTACCTTCCCCAAATATAAAAGGGGTCTGTTATCTATGTCATGGAGTTGATGTGAAGAGTAAATGACAAATTTTATGTAAATATTCTAGCACAGTGCCTGGCAAATAAGAGGCAAATAATACATCTTAGTTATCTTCCATCTCTCTCTCTCTCTTTTCCCCTCTCCTTTTAACATGATATTTTATATTTATAAATTTATTAAATCCAGCACTTGACTTATTTTAGACATGATTTTTCTTTTCTTTTCTTTTTTGAGACAGGGTCTCATTATGTTACCTAGGCTGATCTTGAACTCCTGGTTCAAGCCATCCTTTCACCTCAGGATATATAATTTTTCTTTATAAGGTGACTATATCTGTCAATTCTTTAAGCCTCTTTCCCACAAATTACAGATCATAGCGCTTTGGACATAGTAGGAACTCGGTGCATATGGACTGCATGATCGGAATGCCATGAAAAGAAGAAGCAAAGCAGGAGGGAGGGCAAATGCCACACTTCATCTGAGGGTCCACAGGGCAGTCAATTAAAGCCATGGCAGGGCCTGTTCCCAAGGTCCCTCAAACCATTCTCTAAAACTATTTTCCCTGGCTGGGGGACAGGGCAAGAAGCAAATTGGAGGGATAGGACGAGGATTGAGGATGTAGGAGGAAGCAGAAATGACTTTTTTCTCCTCACTTAACTTTAGTCAGTCAAATATTTTAATAGCCCTATTTTTCTCAATTCTATGACAATTTAATTTGAAGACTTGTAATGCACAATGTTAGTACAATAAGGAGGTTTTTTCCTTAAATAAAGAGGAGCTTTGTGCTTGATTGAATGAAAATCACATACAGAAGGAATCTAATTTTTTAAAAATCACTTTATTGTAGAACAATTCTCAAACATGAGTCACATACTCCCTCTGCCCCTTTCTCTGCCAGTTAAGGAGACTTGAAAATAACTAATGGTGCTTAGAGAAAATCAGCAGGCTGCTTAACTTTTCCTGGGTAGGTCTTAACAAAAAATAGAATTATCCTCTCCTCCTCAGTATATGGAACAAAGGGGATGCAGGGAGGGTCTAGGGTCAAGGAAGTAAGCCAGCCAGCCTGTGTAGGAAAGCATATCAAAGCATGTCAGAGTATTCAAAGTGGGCTGCCACTGGCTCTGTTTGAGTACAGGTTTAATGACACTCAGGGGGAAAACAGGACCAGTTGGAGCTAATGATTTCCCATTTTAATAATTGTAGCTAGTAAAAGGAATATCTTTTAAGGTCCCATGCGGAAACATTCTACCTGGAGAAAAGGGACAGGCAAGTGCACCAACCCAATTCAGAAACAATGTTGGGGTATAAATGGTGGGGTATTTTTGAATGACATTGAGTAGCAATATAGAATATGGTATGCCCTTCTGGTAAAACCTCAGAGTGTTCTCTGCCTTTGCCTAATTCTCACCACTTTGGATACCTTGCATTCAGACTTCAGAAGTCAGATGAGGTACATCCAATCCAAATATCTCTCTATAACAAGACCTTAAAGAATCTTTTTACCTAGGGACCTTGTGAAGATAGAAGAATGCCCAAGTGCATATTCTGGAATTAGAACTTTGTACATTTTGTCATATAGGTAACTTACACATAAATGCAGACACAAACCATAGAGTAGATGTGCTAAAGAACTGATAAAAATCCTTAGGCCTGGTGAGAGAATTACTAGTGGTCTGGTCAAATTCATGATTTTCTTATTCTACTTCTATACATCCTCTTCTACATGCCCTGCCATGTTTTCCTAAACAACAGGTATATTGAGATGTTTTTCTTCTGCAGGGGACTTTCTTCTTTGTCTTTATTATGTACTGTCCAGAGGTTCATTTTATGCACAGTTTTTATCAATATCTTGCTAAAAAAAATTGGACCTCCTCCAATAAACAAAGATAAATAATCAGACAAGCCCCAGCCTCTTACTGAAGCCAGAAAAGCAGCCTACAAAAGGGAGTCTGAGAAGCTAAGCTGAAGCAGTGCAGCGAATCCAGTCTGCCAAGTTCACATTCCTCCCCACACACCCCACCCCTATGATTATCTCTTTAAGGTTTCACCAGGATTGTGAGAGTGGTTATCTCGGGATACTTAAGGAAGTGTCACACGTAGACAAGAGGTGTTGTGATATTGGTTGATTAAATGTTACTTTGATAATAAGATGTTTTCTCTGATGCTACTCTTAGAAATTTTGTTAAAGTAAAAATTACCTTTCTGTTGTTTAAACATTTTGCATTGTTAGAATGAAAATTTTGATGTTACTTCCTAGCCAATTAACGTTAAACACTTCTAGGTTGCTTTCTCTGTATTTCATTATAAAAATTATTAGAATTGTAACTGAGGCAGAACAGCATTGTGAGGCTACTCTTGCTGTTCTCCAGAATCACTGGCCTTCTGATAATAAAGCTAGTTGGACCCAAACCCTGTCTCTGTATGTAGGGTGGTCAGTGACAGGTGGCTGGACCCTCTTCCTCTGGTCTCACCACCACAAAATCTACACCCCCCCCACCTGTTCCAGGACTCCACCTTTCTGCCTTTGACACGGAAGAGCCCTCTGTCTCCACAAAGTCCAGCCTTCCTCTTGCATCTTTATTCCATCCCCTTTCTTCTACTCCAAGATATTGCTCTAGCAATTGTCATTATTCTTGTTTCTTTATCATCTTTCCTCCCTAGCTCATTCTCATTATGATGTCCACATGCTGTTATTTCTCCCATCTAAAAAATCTTTTCTTTACCCTACTTTTCTCACTAGCCACATCTGACTTCTCTTTTCCCCTTATTAGCAAAACTTCTTGAAAGAGTTGCTGCATCTGATTCCTTTCTTCCACTATCTTGTAAAGCCACTCCAAGCAAGCATCCATCAGTTCACCAAAACTTCTTTTTCTGAGGTCAACAAAAACTTCTGCACAGCTCAACTGAATAGGCAGTTCTCGTTTCTCATGGTTGGCACTGTCCCTCCCCTCATCACATCTTCAGCCTTACCTCTGACTTCCCTTTGCTCCAGCACACTGTTCTTGCTATACCTCAAACCTTCTAAGCACACTCTCCCCTCGGGCCTTTGACTGTCTGCTTCCTCTGCCTGAGATGCTTTCCCGAGATGTTTGCACATCTACCTCACAGATCTCTTTAAATCTCTGCTCCCGTGTCACCTTTTAAGCGAGGCTTACTTTGTCCGCCTTATTTAAAATTATAACCCCATTCCAAGTAACACTAGTATTTCTAAAAATGGTGTGCTTTAGGGCAGCGCCTGTGGCTCGAGTAGGGTGCCGGCCCCACATACCAAAGGTGGCGGGTTCAAACCCGCCTCGGCCAAAATGCAAAACAGAAAAATAGCTGGGCCTTGTGGAGGGCGCCTGTAGTCCTAGCTACTTGGGAGGCTGAGGCGAGAGAATCACCTAAGTCCAGGAGTTGGAGATTGCTGTGAGCTGTGTCATGCCAAAGCACTCTACGGAGGGTGATAAAGTGAGACTCTGTCTCTACAAAAAAAAATAATAATAAATAAATAAATAAATAAATAATACTAATACTAAAAATAAATAAATAAATAAATAATAAAATAAAATTATAACCCCATTCCATTGTGCCTTTTGTATTAGTTAACTGTTGCTACTTAACAAATCACCCTCAAATTTAGTAGCTTAGAACAACAATAAACATTTAATAACTTGTATAATTTCTGTGAGTTATTAATTAGTAAGCACTTCATCTGGGTGATTCTGCCTGGGGGGTCTCCTCTTAGGTTATTGTCACATGTCAGCCAGGTTGCAGCCATTATCTGGAGACTCACCTAGGGCTGGAGGATCCACTGCCAATAAGGCTTGTTTACATGGCTTTTGGTAGGAGGCCTTGGTTCCTCCCCATATGGACCTGTCCCAGGGATGCTTGGATGTGCTTCATGAAATGGCAACTGGTTTCCCCCCAGAAGAAGCAATCTTAGAGAGCCAGGAAGAAGCTGGGATGTCTGTTATAATCTAGCCTTGGGTGTCACACACCATCACTTCTACAATATCCCATTGATTTCATAGGCCAACCTTATTCAGCGTGGGAAGAAATACAAGTTGTTTCTGTAACCAGCTCCGTGAACAAATTTTAATGACCCCCTATACATTTTTTATAATCCTCTTCCTTAAGTAACTACTTGAACTTTTGAGCTATTTCCCAGAAATGGTGGATTTTTTTGCCTGACAAAGGAATTGGAATACCGTAGTCCTCAGAGAAGACTTTTGATGCCAAGACTCACTATCCCCCTCCGTCAGCCCAGTGCACACAGCCCCTTATTAGTTACACTACAACCTGCCGCAAGGCATGTGACCCATCCTTAAAAAACCCAAAATCTCAGTTAGTCAAGAGGTGGATTTGAAGCAGCTTTTCCTATTCTCCCTACAAGATGTCTTTCCTAATAAAAAAAAGTCCTTTCTTCCCTGGCAGTCCTGCTTGTCTCAATAATTGGATCTTTGTGCAATGAGCATCCAGACTTAATCAAAAATCCCCTTGTGGTTTTGATAACATTTCCAGGAGGAGGGATCATGGCAGGGAGCCATCTTGGAGGCTGGCTACCACATCTTTACTTGACCTTCTATCACCTTCTCACATACTATGTAATTTGCTCACTTAAGATGATTATTTTTAGCCTCTCCATCTGGGGTGTAAGCATCTTGAGGGCAGAGATTTTACCCTCAAAATCAGTTTTGTTGACCATTCTATCTTTAATGTCCGGTGCAGTGCCTGGTATATAGCAAGCATTTAAACATCTGTCAAATGAATAATTGAGTATATGGCTCCGCAGAATTCTGTCTACTACTCCAATTATCATTCTGGGGCAGCTTCTTTCTTAAATTTCAAACAGCTGCATCTCCAGCCAGCTCTTCACACTTCTCTAAGCACTCAGTGACCTGTTTTATTTTCTGATCCAATCTATTTAGTGCCTTTGCTGGAGTGAATGACTTCCTGATTGGGACCTGATACAAAATCAAATTCTTCCTCCTTGGAAACACCACCACACACAAACACACACAGAGTGAGAGGAGGATTTTTGTTTGTTTGTTTGTTTGGTTGGTTGGTTGGTTTTTGGTTTGGGTTTTGGCCATTTTTTGCCCAATATATGCAAAAGTAACAGGGTGTCACCCACAGTGTCTTCTGGCCTAGTCAGGCCCTGCAGCTAAGGAGGAAATGATAAATAGGTAGAAAGAACACGGTAAAGGAGAGCTCTGGGTTAGGGTGGCCATGAGAGAACCAGGGCATATCATGTCTTCGTTCTGTGGCCTAGAAGAGGAGCTTTTCACATCTGGGTGGTGCTGCTGCCAGGAGAGTTCAGGAATTACTGAGAGGACAGGAAACACCTCTTCCCTGGGTCTTGGCAGTGCCAGGGACCAAGGGGGTAAGGGACATGCTGGTATACGAGGAAGTGGGGATCCCTGCTGAGGGGCGAGGTAAAGCGCTGGCAGCAGCTGCACAGGAAGGGACTGAGCTGGGCAGGAGAGGGCCTGGCTTCTCCTCTTCTCATTCATAGTCCCCCACCCCTCCTGCACCCCTGTTGACTCTTCCTCACTGGCTCTTGCTTCAATTATTTCCTCACACTCATTCCTCACTTCATCCTATTCCACAGGCTTGCCCTCTCAGCCTGCAAACATGCTTTGCTCTCCACTATCCTAAAAACCTCTTCTCTCTCCTGGGACCACTTTCTCTCAGGTCTTAGCCATCTGTCAAACAAAACAAACTCACTCACAAAACCACACTCCTCTACCATTTGGTTCTGTTTTCAACCACCAGCTAGAGCTGCATTTGTCTTAATTAATGAGCTATCCATCTACCTGGCCTTCCTCATTGATTTATTTATTAATTTATTGAATAAGCAATGTATTGAGGACCACTATGTTTAATATCCTGGGAATAGAGAAATGGATTATGGTTTCTACCCTCAAAGAGCTCTCTGTACACAAATAGATTTGAAAAATTACAACATGCGGTAACTCGTACAACAGAGGAGGCAAGTGTACTATTCAGAGGTGACACAGACAGGACGGCCATTGACTAGAGAGAAGAGGGACAGGAATCAGAGATGCTTTCCTAGGGGATGTGAAATCTGATCTAGATTTCAAAGAATAACAGGTGAATGTGAGGGACATTCAAGTTGCAAATGACAGGATTTCATTTTTTATGGCTAACTAGTATTCCATTGTGTACCTATACCACATTTTCTTTATCAATTCCTCCCAATTCCTTGAGTCCTCATGTAAACTCTGTACCTAGACCCCTTCACCATGGATATACCTCGATAGAGTACTCCTTGTCCCACTGCCCTTTCATCAGGATTCTGTGCAGCCCCCTCTGTATGGAAGTTCCTCTAACACAGCAAATGCTCTGAATCTATCACCCTGGTGTTTAAAGTTTCTTTCTCTGGAATCCCAACTTCCTCTATTCCAGACAGGGAAATTGGAGGCAGTCTCTTAGAGGAATCCTCTGCCAACACATATGGGGGCAACTTGGGCCACAGGTTTGGCCAGGACAGAACAACTATATGTTTGTTATTACTAAGTGAGGTCATGGAGGCACCAGGTCTTATGTGAAGTCTTAAGTGGCTGGTGTATCCGCTACACAAGTGGCAGTCTTTCTATGCCTTTTACTTTATTCCCCATTGTCTTTCCTGGGTCTCTTCCAAACCACAAGCTTCCTCACCCCAGGCCGCAGCCTCAAAGATGTGCCATTGCAAGTCAGTGGAGTAAGAGTCTGACTGTCAGTGCCCAGGTGACACGAGGGCCTAACCTGCAGGACCAGAAGCCATCTTTATCTTTTATTCCTCATGTCATAAAGGAATATTTATTCAGCCACCTTCATCAGTCTCCCACGCTGTCTGCTGGAGCTCCTGCCCTGATGTCCTTTGTCGGGGACATTTGTGGTTCTCACTGCATCTGAACCATGGGTGTCACTGGTCTCCAGCTTTTCCTGCTGTGGGGCTGTGTAGCGGCCTCCTCCCTCCTATGCAGGGTGCTCTGTTCTCCCGCTCCAACCAGGGACCAAAGACTGGCTCAGGAACGGAAACCAAGAATATTACAGTGTAGAAGCCCCACGAGCACTAGCCTAGAGATAGGGACCTGGTTCACCCTGACTGCCACTGGCTGGCTGGTGACCCAGTGAGACGCTCACCTTGGTTTCCTTTTCCTCGTTCTAAATGAGAGGGTTGGATGAGGTCAGTAGTTTGCAAACTTTTACCACCAGGTCCCTCTTTATTATTTCTTTTTGCATGGACTTTATGTTTTGAATGATTTGATTTCCCCCTCACCCCCAAACTTTGCAGTTTAACAAATTATTTTTCCATCCTTTTTACGGTTTTTTAAAAAAATTTTATTGTACATATTTAATTCCACATGTTTTGATATACATATCTATAGTGAAAGGATTATCACAGTCAAATTAATATCAGTCAAACAAATTCATCCCCCTCCATAGCCACTTCACCCCTTTTTTGTGGTAAGGGTACTTAAAATCTATTCTCTCAGCAACTTTTCAGTATACAGCACACTAGGCTTAACTATAGTTCTCGTGCTGTGTATTAGATCTTTAGACTTACTCATTCTACCTACCTATAAATTTATAGGCTTTGACCTACATCTATCCATTTTTTTCCTCCTCTGCAAACCTGGTAACTGTTCTTTACTCTCTGTTTCTATTTATCTGACTTTTTTTTTTTAAGATTCTCTATATAAGGAGATCATACAGTGTTTTTCTTTCAACAATATCAACTTTTTAAAAGCGGAATAACACTCCATTGTATGTGTGTGTGTACATATGTAGTCCACACTTTTTTAATCCATTCATCCATCGATGGCACTTAGATTATTTGTATATCTTGACTATTGCAAATAATGCTGCAATGAACACATGAGTACAGCTATCTGTGAGGTTCTGCACGCATTTCCTTTGACTATATACCTAACAGATGGATCATTTTCCATCCTTTATTAATCACAACTTAAATCAGCAAGAGAAAGAATTTTATAACATAGAATTGGTAAATCTTAAATAAAACAAATATAAATAACCCTGACTTTTAAAAAGCTTTTGTTGTATTATTCCTAGTAAATGTATGATTTACACCAGACTTATTTTAAATATTAAAAATAGCTCTGACTCTCCCATTGTCCCTTCAGTGTAAACCTCAGTATCTACGGTTTCTGAGCTGAAGCCAATTGGATAGATGCTTTTGACTGCAAGATTTCAAAAGTCCTTTCTGTTCCAAAAATGTTCTAAACCAATGATCTCCTTATGTTGTTGGTGAATTGAAGCAGGCTAGAGGCTGGAGGTCCGCCCAGGAGAGGCTTACGGGGCATGGCTGTGGTTCTGGGCACAGTAAAATAAACCTTCCCCCGTTTTGGTGCTGTCATTCAAAACTGGGATTACTTTCCCCTGGGTTGAGTTGAAGTCTGTCTTTGCTGAGTGTATGAACCATTTTCTAACCACAGTAGCATGCATCAAAACGCCTAAGTAGCTTGTGGGGGCCCTTGCTCATGACAGGGGAGGCACAATACTTTCTAGTCCCTGATTTCCTCACCCCTGTGTATGTACCCTACAAAAATGACAACTTAGTAATGAATCATTTTTACCATCTTAAATATCTTCACTTCCTTGAAACTTTTATAGCACCAATAAAACCATGTATTAATTGATCAAATATATTTTGAGCCAGGAGCTGCACCAGGCATTGCTAGGAGGCCTACTGAAGTATATAAGATGAAGCTGAATTGCATTTCTATAAGAATAGTTTTAGCAGAAGAGCCTTTTCAAATGGAGAGTATTAGAGTGGTTTTGTTTTTATCCTCCCTTCTGGGGAAATACAAAAAGACATAGAGCAGAAAAGAGAGAATCAAGGGGAACATCTAGGGGAGTAGAAGGCTGCCTATGGTTGCTAGGGAAGCAGACCAAACAAGGGAGTTAGGACATTAGACTTCTGCTTTGTGAGTCTGAGGTCTGCTTTGACTACACCTATTGGGCATTGTTAGTAGAGGTGTAAAAAATGAAAAAGATGCAGACTGCAGACCAGAATGATTCAATACATCTATTCAAGAAATATTTATTGCTCACCTACCAAATGCCAATCACTGTGTGGGAATATAAGGGCAAACAAGTCATGGTCCTCATCTTTAAGGAGTTCTGAAATTGAAGGAGAAATCACATAGGAGAACACCCTCACCTGGATGAAAAGTGCCACAAGACTACCAAACAACACAGAGAAGAAAATGGTTAATTCCATTTGCAGTTACCTCACAGAGAAATTGACATTGAAGTAAGTTTCAGCCTAATTACCAAGGCCATTGCAGGCACAGATAGCCACGTGGACAAAGCTGTGAATATGTAGCCGGAGGGGGCTGGATTTGAAAAGGTAGGTGAAGGTGGAAATTGGAAGGTAAAACTAGTATTAGTATGGGGCCAGATTGAGAGAATCTAGTACTTTCATAAGGCATTATTTTAGTTAAAATATTTATCTCCTCAAGGATTCATTGGGATGTGATTCTCAGGTGACTATTTGGCCCATGAATGGACATTCAGAAAAAATAGGTTTGTTATTTTAGATATTGATAAATAACAGGTAAGAAGTTCTATTCATAAGAATGTTTTACTTTGGGGCGCACTGTGGCTCAAGGAGTAGTGCACCAGCCCCAAATGCTGAGGGTGGCAAGTTCAAACCGAGCCCCAGCCAAAAAAAAAAAACTGCAAAAAAAAAAAAAAGAACGTTTTACTTTGCCTTTTTAGAAGTAATCTTAGACAGATTTATGTTTTCCAGAAATGTCATTAAGCCACATGCAATAAAGGATGGTTCTAGTCCATGAACACCTGTATCACTCTCCCTCCGGAGAAACCTAACTGCGCCCTTCTATCATCGCTGGATTCAACAGGAAGCAGTTAGATCGAATCTTCGCCGTTTTTCCCTAATAGGCAGTTAGACCGAGTCTTCGCCCTTTTTCCCTAATAGCAGTTGGAGGTTCGGAGAGGGAGAATTGAAGCAGGACATTTGGCGCCCTAGCCAGCTCAGCGGAGCAGGCGGACCTGCCGCCTCCTCCTTGGCAGTATCAGTGCTGCGGCAGCCAGCTGAAGAACCAGCGGGCTGGATGACAGGCAAGGAGGGGGACCTCCAACCCCCACCAGAGGCTCCAATAGCCAAAAAGGCCAGACAACTGCCGAGGAGACACCTGTGCCTTGGTGTTTCCTTCACTTTACACTTGG